>JAJJMC010010584.1:9445565-9455868 GCA_023531435.1 Papaver californicum
TATTTACTTTTAGCTTAGTTTAGTTTATTAAAACAACAACAAAATCCCCCTGTTTACGTGACTGAAATATATAGTAATCTATTGTCTCCTTGTGGGAACGAACTTATTCTTATCCCTGTACTTAAATATATTTTTGGAGAGTAAGAACTTGAATATTTTGGTTGATTACGACACGACCACTCTCTATGTATCCTCACCAATAAACACAATCTATGCAAAACAACATTTGCTGAAGGAAAAATCTAAATCACGATTTTTAATGTTTTATATTTTCACCCATCGGTCTAGATCCAGGTAGGCGATAATACACCACTTATAATTTCATTACCACACCCCTAAAAATATAAAGATAAAATATATATACAACAATATACAAATATAGGAAGGATATTAATCAAAGTATACAAATATAGGAAAGATATTAATTAAAGTTCATTTATCCGGACGGCAAAAACTCGAAACTTTGACAAAAACAAAAAGGAAATTAACGACTACATGAGAAGAATAAATTGCAACCCAAAAAGAACTTGAACTCCACACAATGATGACATGTCTTAAAAACACAAATGATTCCCTGATCCCACTAAAAGTCAGCACTGAGTATGTATATTGCGAATCAAGTAAAAAGAATCAATTAACAAACTGGGTTGTATATGTAACAGTTAAATGTACTGATGAACCCGCAATCCTAAATCAGTGAAACTATAATATGGTTGGAGTAACGAAAGTCGGATAAATTTTGCAAGTACATAATTTAAAACAAAATTGAACAAATGGGTACAACTGAACGTTTTAGTTATTTGCAACACGCCCAAAAATTATTGGAAAGCAAAGTAATTCATTCACCTAGTCTTAAAGGTTAGTTTCCTCTCGATCTTCTGGTTTCGTAATCTCACTACGTACTTTGTAAAGTAACTCATAATTAAAACCCTCCAGCAAATGTGTATGTTTTACATCACCTTCAAACATTAAACAACCACTTAGCATAAAATTCGTGTATAATTAAGAATATCTTCAACACCTATGATTGGAATACAAAAAATCTAATACAATTTCCCCATTAATATTCAGTGACTCAAGAACAGGCATACCTCCAAGATACTTGGTGTTCTCAATCGATATCTTAATTACATTTTCTGGCCTAAGATCAACACACCAGGAAGACAAACAACATAAAAGAACTGTCTAATTCAGTTGGTTGTTCATAAGCACGATTTTGATATTATCTAACTCTTTAGCTCTATCTCGATACTTCTTCTTACCTTATCAGATTTCAAAATTATCAATGCAATAAGAAAACCACTAATTCATGATAAAACCCTAATAATAATGAGTGGAAAAAAAAAACATAATAAGATGAGATGACTTATTTTTTACGATTCGTTATCTTCTCTTTGCTTGAAATTTCTTTTCAGCTCCAAAAATTTGCAGAAAAAAGTTGTGATTTTTTTCTATATAAAAAGCATTTACCCTTCAACCTAAATCCAAAAAATCCAAATATTAAGCAATAAAATCACAAATCTTAAGAAATTCGTTATTACCCTATTAGAAAAAGAAGTTGGAATTAGCTTACCAAAGAAGTTACAAATCGATTCCAAATTCAACGACAACCCAACATTCTCATCCATTCATCGCCATATTCAATGACAGCAACTCCATTCCTTGTCGACTTTCTCGGTTTAAAAACTCCACCCAAATCTCTAACAAATTTGTACCCCAAGTTCCTTCTCCATCTCAACTTCTGAAATCGTCCTTAACCTTTCGTACTTAGCCCCTGTAACCATGGTTTTTCCGACGGTAAGTTTTTTTTTTTTAATATAGAAAAAGAGGCACAAGAGGCCTACACCAAGTACACGTTATGCAAAACCTGGCGAGTAGCTAGAAAGCTCACAGTCTTGTGAGTCATTGCACTACTGTTCAAAAAATTAAGTGGAATATCCTTCCAAAGCATGGGAGAAAGAAAGTTTTGTTCCTAACACAAAATAGTTAAATTATAGACATCTAAAGTAGTAGTTTGGGGGTAGCATCCAGACTAAGAAAAAAAAGTGACTTAAGTAGTGGTATCTTCACTGTTGTTTTGATAAGAGGCATGGTAGCATAGAGGGAATCGTTGCTGAATAACATCTTGGTATAAGGATTTGAAGTTATTCAGGGTTTCCATGTTGTAAACTTCAATTATCACATTTGTCAGCTTCAAATCCTTTTCCCATTGAAATGCTAGATTTGCTCCTGTCCAGTATTCATATGCTCCATATTATATGCGATATCCTCTAGCCCCAATGTAGTTTCCTGCAAAATCAACAACAATTAGACTAGTGTGGATGGTGGATAGTATATTATGCTTTAGAGAATAGACTTAAATAGTGATGCCAAAAGCCCCTTTTTCCTTTGCAATAAAGTTTCTGTTTTAATTTATGTCAGATTTCCTATAGTGCATATTATCCAGGATATGATCATGAAGATGGTAAACTTTGGTGTAGTTACAGATGTGTCTTTTTATCTGAGTGGCCGTATGATGGATATTCATTTAAATTTTGCTACAAGTGTGGTCACATCTAGTTTTCCAGATGTACCAACAACCGGTAGCATAGGTAGCAATGCAATGAGATATTATTTGGCTTGAACCAGGTGTTTAGCCAATCCCCAAAGTTGTTAAAACTGAGGAAATCTTTATGATACTCTCCCAAAATTTGTTCCCAGACTTCTGAAGCAAAGAGGAAAAAGATGAGCAAGTGAGACAAAGTTTTCTCCTCATAATTGCAGATTTTGCAAATAGGATCAATATAATGAAGTATGCTGACAGTTTTAGCATTAGTTGGGAGAATGCCATGAACATTTTTTCAAATAAACATTGGGATAGCCGTAGAGACCTGCAACTTCCAAATTCCTCCCCAGTTAGCCACCAAAGTATCATTGTTGTATTTCTGATCCATTTTTGCCCTTGATGTAGTTTTTAAATAGTGGTAAAAGGTTCGATACTCAGACTAGTAAAGATTCGATTTTAAACCTGATTTTTAATAACTAAAAATAAAACAGGTTAAAGTAAAATTGATTTCAAATTATGGGAGGGACTAAGACTAAGGATTCCACTATTAGCCAATTTTTCAAGCGATAAAAATCTTGCAACTCGTATATCAGGTTATCCAAAATATTGCCAAAGTTAGGTTTTTAAAATAAAAGTTGTAAATCGAAAGCATGAGACATCAAAAGCTTTAAGCTCAGCATGACTTATCAAAAGAAAACACAACTAATTGATAAAAACCATTTTTTTCAATTTTAATTCGAAGCATATAATAATAAAATAATTATAAAAAATAAATAAATAAGAAACTTTATTATTAGAAAAATAGCTTCCTCCATCGCCCCAATAATGGTGATTAGTTCATCATGTTGGAAACACTCTCAAAATAGTTTTTCATTGCTCAAAAATTGTTTACAATGATGAAATAAAGGTAACACAAAAGAACTGATACACTTATAAGAGTTACCATGTGTGTGACTGAAGAGAAAATAAGACAAAAGAGAAAAGAACGGACTCTAGTCACTTCAGAATTTTGAAAGAATACGCAACGGAATCAACGACTGTTCTCTTGAGCCTTTTGTTCTTCCTGTTCTTCACACCAGCAGATTTTTTTTTTCTTCCTGGATTTTTTCCGGCTGCTCTGGATGATTTGTTTCTAGTTATTCTTTGCTATTTATAGGATTAGTGAACCCTAATAACTCTTCTTAACCGATTAGAACACAAAAGACAATCCAAATCCAACTTCAAATACTTGTTAATTCGAATCCGAGAGGATTTCTTTTTCCGGCGTGTCTTGGTTTTTCCAGCGATTTTCACGGCATGAAACTCTCATGAATGACATGTGTGGTTGTTACTTCATACATGTATCTCGAAATCTTCTTTTTATCCTTTAAAAATTGCTTCCCAAACAAATCAGAAGTATCCAGAAGAATTTTCTCCCGTGAAGAACATTTCCTGCCAAATTAGAAATTTGAATTTGAAGTGAAGGTGCCCCCAATCCATATGGAGGGTGCCTTTATCACTTTTTTGGTGTGCCTTTATCACTTTTCAGCCGATTTTTCCACAAATATTTATTTCTCGAAAATACCTACAAAGACATAAAAACCCATAATAAGTACAAAATCGAACACTATCAAAATATAATCGAGCACAATTTAAACACAAAAATGTGTCTATCAAATACCCCCAAACTTACTATTTGCTAGTCCTCGAGCAAATTTAATCTAGAAAATAACATCCTAACTCACTTTCGCAGGAATCACGACTACATTTAGCATATGTAATAAGCCTTTAAACCCCTAGGTGTCCCTAGTGGACGAGTTTTGTCTCATGAGGGTTTACAAGAGGTATACCCATAAAACCTTTACTCCAAATTCTAGCTACTCGTGAACGATTGAGGATAAACACTAAACAAGCTATTTAGTTGGCATACTTAGATAGTTGTTCAATTGCTGTACACAAGTTTATTTATTTTATTTTACTCAAGCATACTAAAATTCATATTTTATTTAACCACGATATCCAGAATCTATCAAAGTTCAATCACATGAAAAGATTTAGAAGATGGATGTGGAGATGATGAAGTTTGCGCATGTTGACTAAGGTGAACGGTGTTTCCCATATTTGTCTGAAGGTCATTGCCAGGATGAATCCTAATGGATTGAGATATGCTTTTACTGTTCTTAATCATTATACTAATATTGATTCAACTGGTATATACAAGGGTCTCATTGATCGATTTATTAAAAATAAAACAATTATAAATGTATTGACAACATGATTGGATCAAATTGAATCCAAGCGCATGGTCCTTATCAGCATCTTACATGATAGTTCACATGGATCTTGCGTTCCACGCTTGCTTAGGCGACATAGACAGGGAGGACACACACATATTGCTATCAAAGTGTCAATACTCGATTCTTTTTCTTCTTTTTTCTTTTTTTAATAAAATAAAGTCTAAATAATCTCAAACAATCTACTCCATCCTGGCGGTGATAACAATTCGATACTGGTGCCCCACCAAATCACTTAGAGAAACACAAAAATTGCAAAAATAAAAACATAAGCTGATATGGTTGAGATAGACTCTGAGATACGGTAACAACTATTATGTTACTTCTAACACCTGAACTATGTACTTTTATGAATAGACCATTTAACTGGGAACACCAATTCCCATAGAAAAAGAGCTAAGTTTCCATCTACCTAGAATGGTTAATGTTATCCTGAATTGTTCATAAGTTTCTAGACTTTGGAGTTTTATTTTGCATTTAAAAGTTTCTCCCTTACCCCAAAAATTAAATTTAACATTGTCCTCAATGTTTCTAAAGATGAATTATTAAAATCATGAACAAGGAGAAATTGTTACCAATCGAAGGAAAGGAGTTAAGGAAAGATATTACCGTGTCGCATGAACATAGGTTACCTTCCAAGAAGTGCTAAGTTTAAAGTATTCAGCCAGACTAAGAAAGAATTAGTCACCTCATAAAATCATATAGCAATAGTCGGAACAACTGTGGGTCATCTAAATCAAATAATGTTATCCAAAATAAATGGAATGCAGCATGCCAAGAAAATGAACAAACCGAGCACACCCTTATCTAGTTTTCTGTTTAAGACAACTACTTGTAGCTGTGGTTCAAGTTCAGGCTCTATAAAAGGGTCTAGATAAAATATTTTCATGGGCTGGATTTCCTCGTAGGCAGGATCAAAAGAATCATGTTGTAAAGTCTGGATTAACTCAACTAAGAACTTATAAGGACATAATAATAACCTGAATAGTTGTGGATCCTCAAAGTCAATCATATTTGACTCACACAATTGACTACTATGAAGGTGGTCATTCTTAAACTAATGTGTCGATTCAATTCCCTAAAGTAATTAGGCTTAGTCTTAAAACTTAATAACTGACACATTTGAAATTCATACGTTCCCACATATGGAAGAAAATATTTTGGTGGGAAAACAAAGTCAATCTTGGTATTATCGCCTAGGTAAACCACATCGACCAGAGGATGTGTTTCTAACAACTGAACTTCTTTCTGGACATCACCATGCTCAGGGAATCTAGTTTGAAGATGATCTTTTAATATGGTAAAGGTGCAAATGTCAAGTCCCAAGTTAGGGACTTTAAGTAGGGATACTTGAAAATCACAAGAATCATCGGTACCCCCAAACTTAGGGTGGACATTACTCTCAGATGGACTAAAAACTATTGGTTGGATTCTAGAGTTATAAAGGTCAGAACTATACTCAGCTTCCTCTGTAGAAGGAAATAAGTTGGACGTATAACTGGTAAAAGTTTAGACTCATTTTTCCATATATTGTAAGTGTCCATCAAAGGTGAAAAATCTAACAAAGTATTCACCATATTAGTAGCACTATCATCGTCAATATCAAATCTAAAGTGGGCTAGGCATTTTTCTAATGGATCTTCTAACAAAGTGTTTGGAAATGACTCCTGACTATCGTTCCTATCATGTTAACCTATTCAATGTACGTGTCATCTAGTTCAGGTGGTTGGTTACTAATATTGAAAATATTCAGCTCAATAGTCATACTACCAAAAGATAAGTTCATGATACCATTTCGACAGTTAATGATCACATTAGATGTAGCTAAAAATGGACGACCTAATATCACAGGTATTTGATTCTCTGGGTCAGGGATAGGTTGGGTATCAAGGAAATAAACTTATCGACCTCAATAAGAACATCCTCTATGACACCAAGAGGAATTTTCACAGACCTATCAGCTAATTGCAGTGTTATCTGAGTAGGTTTCAAATCACCAAGTCCTAGATGGAGGTACACATGGTAAAGAAGTAAGTTCACACTGGCTCCTAAGTCAAGTAACGCTTTCTCAACACGGTAGTTACCTATTGTGCAAGAAATGGTTGGGGAACTTGGGTCTTTGTACTTTGGAGTTGTATTGTTCTGGATAATTGAACTCACATGACTAGCTAGAAAGGCTTTCTTTGGTACACTAAGATTTCACTTTAGCGTACACATATCCTTAAGGAACTTGGCATATGCAGGAATCTGCCTAATTGCATCTAATAATGGAAGGTTGATCATGACTTGCTTAAAAACCTTCAATATATCGTTAAAGTTAAATTCCTTCTTTGTTGGTGCTAACAGTTGTGGGAACGGGGCTCTGGTCACAAAATCTGGCTTATGAGGAATTACATCGGCTCTTTAGAGACTTTATCAGTCTCTTTATCTACTGACTCAGAAGGGTAAACTACAATATGTTCACTATCAGACATGGTTACCTTGTTGTCTACCACTTTACCATTCCTAAGGGTTCTAATTGCGTTCAATGATTTGATGAATTCTCACCAGAAGATACTTCATGAACTCCTCTAGGATTGGGTTTGCTCTGACTAGGGAACCTACCTTTTTCTCTTTCTCTCAAAGACTCAGCGATTTGACCAATCTGGGTTTCTAAATTGGAAATAGCCTGACTGTTAGCCTGAACGATCTTTTGATTTTCTCGTAAACTTTGGTTAACCAACTGCTTAAAATCTGTTAAGTCCTGAGTTAATGAGGCGACAGACTCTGCTAAACTCATGATCGTTTTATCTATCAGATTCTGAAATTGTGCCGGTCCATAAGGATTCTTAGTATAACCAAAACCTGGGGGAACCTTAGAATTACTAGACTGACCTTGACTCTGGCCCTTATACCAAGAAATGTTAGGATGGTTTCTCCAACTAGGGTTATAGGTTTCTGAATAAGGGTCAAACTTCTGATGATTATCAAATCTAGTGTTATTATAAAGAGCATGGGCTTGCTCTTCAACAGTCTGTCCTTCCCAATATGATTTGGGTTCTAATCCACAACTAGATTGACTTAATTCTAAGGCTTCTAACCTTTTTTCTATAGCTGCAATTTTGGCATCTGATTCAAAGTATCCTTCTACCCTATTGACATTTTCTTTACTTAGAAGAATTATTTTCTGGAACTCCTTATTGTTTTCCCACTGCTGGGTTTTTTCGACGATTTCATTCAAAAATTTCATCGCACCATCGACAATTTGATTTTGAAACCCACATGTGCATAAAGACTCAACCATGGTTGTTGTCAAATAATCTGAACTCTCGTATAGGATATGAACTAGCCTTATTTTTTCTAAACCATGATGAGGACATTGTGATAATAAGTTATTGAACCTTTCTAAATACCTGTATAAAGATTCTCCCTCTTGTTGAGCAAATGTGCAAATCTGGTGCCTAATAGATGATGTTTTGTGCCTGGGAAAAACTTCTGGAAAAAGGCAGATGTAAGTTGTTCATAGGTTTCAATTGACTCGGAAGTCAAACTATATATCCAAGATTTGGCTTTGTCTCTTAGTGAAAAAGGAAACAGTTTAAGTTTCAATCCTTCATCATCTAGGTCCTTAATCCTGATGGTACTACATATTTCCTCAAAATTCCTAACATGGAAATAGGGGTTTTCATTTTCTTTCCCTAGGAAGATTAGGAGCATCTGTATGGTCCCAGGTTTCAACTCATAGTTTGCTTCAGTTTCACTAACTTGATACACGATGTACGAGAAGTCCTAGTCGGGTTCAACAAAGCTTTTAAAGTTGCCATTGCTGGCGCTATCAAAGGACTAGAAGTAACTTCGTCACTAATTAAATGACCTAAAGTGTCTCTTTTCCAAGATCGCTCAGTGATGACTTCGAGCGGTCTTGGCATACACTAAAAAAATTAGAAAAAATAAATCCTAATTGGAAGAGAATTCTAAACAATCACAAGCAAGGATGACTCAACCAAATCAAACCTATTAAATCTAGCAAACAAAAAACATGATGGCTCCACTTAGATTGTTTCTAGACCAGCTTCTATTCTTTAGAAAGGAAACTAGTTACAGTTTTAGCAAGCCTCTTAGAACGATCCGAATTAGATTAAGTCGAACAAAAACAGGATAAGCTCTAAGGAGCTTTGATAACCCTATCGCTTTGGAAACTTTTCCTTGGGTAACAAGGCGGCTCTAATCAACTTAAAATAATCTTCCTGAACTTTGAGTTAGGCTAATAAAATAACGAATACAGTCCCTTTGAACGAGTTTCCTATAAGATCGTTACCCTATCGGTCTCTTTCTAGTCAAAATTTAAGCTTAGGTTCGCGTTCGGTAACGTGTTCCTAAAGCGGCAAGAAGGAAACAGTGATAAAATCCAAGTCCTTATCTTGTATGGCCAGTTCTTGCCCTTTACTAGAAAAGTAAGTCCGTATTTAGTTCCTCAATATATATGCATACGAAGGAATACAATAAACCCACTTGCAGGGGATTCGTGGGTTGATCGAGGCTTACCTCCCGTACTAGAGGGGGATGAATCGGTTGTAGTCGACTCGGGCCACCGACTCCTGTGTCAGAATACGAACCCGAGGGGACGAGACAATATCGTAATTGTCGTCCTTCCCTGTTGCAGTTTATATTACCCTTTCGTAGGGTTTATAAATAAAAATAATGTCCAAAGTCCCAAAATAAAGTCCAAAAAGTGTACAAAAATAAAAAAAATAATTACAGAAATAATAAAAATTTCCTAATACAATTTTCTAACCAAATAAAATCTAAAAAATAAAATTTAATTAAAAATAAAATTCTTTTTCTTCTTTTCCGTTCTTTAAGCTTTAACTTTAACTCCAAGTCTTAAATCACCAAAGTCTTTGGATCTATTTCCTTTCAATCCAAAATCCAAAACCTTAGAAAAAAGAGAAATACCCAAAGAAACTTAAAATAGAACAAAGTAAAAATAATACTAAAATTAAAAATAAGAACCTAAAAATAAATCTAAAACTCTAAACCTAAAGACAAGTCCGCGTCGGCGGCGCCAAAAATTGATGTAGTTTTTAAATAGTGGTAAAAGGTTCGATACTCAGACTTGTAAAGATTCGATTTTTAAACCTAATTTTTAATAAATAAAAATAAAACAGATTAAAGTAAAATTGCTTTCAAATTATGGGAGGGACCACTACAAGAAAAACGGGCTTAAGCGTCTAAAATCTTAGCAAGAGCTCAAAAATTTAGTCGCTTAAATAGTTTAAGCGTCTAAAATTGCAATTGCCCGAAATTTTGGTGGCAATAAACATGTGTCCACTATTATTTTGCAACGAAAAAATATACGTAATCGCTAGATCCTTTGTTCAAGTAATTTATAGCAACTAAAATAATGATCATGTAGGTATTTACTTTGAGGCACCGACTCGTAGCAACAACAAAATAAGTTGGTTGGTCAAACCTCTCTCAGCAACTAAGTTTGAGCCACAACCAA
>JAJJMC010010584.1:9460840-9503823 GCA_023531435.1 Papaver californicum
TCAGTAGTGGTGTTTTTGTTTGATGGGTCATGCTGGGTTAACGACCTCTGATGTCCCATGCTTATGATTTACCTCTACTTGTATGCATAAAACCTATTTTGGCAATATTTGAGCTTAATTTATTTAAGAGAATTACCCGATTAATCACATAAATTGTTAGAAATAACCGAATCTTGATTCCTGGTTTTCTCCATATTTTCTAAAAATCATCTCTAGTTTATTTTCCTGATTTTTATTAGTTTAGATTAAGTCCAATATTTTCTAAAATCATTACCTTCACAAGTTCGAGAATCGAACCTCTTTTTACCACTATATAAAACCACATCAATACACATATGATAAAACTAAATGAGATCGAAACAATTTGAGTGAAATTGAGTAATATTGAAAAATAAAGAGCAAAATTGAACGAGACTGACTAATTTGAAGTGAAATTGAGTGAGACAAGTGAACACATTAAGCAAATTTTTAATGCACTTGTGTCACTCAATTTCACTTCAAATTAGTTAGCCTCGTTCAATTTTGCTCTTTTTTTCTTCAATATTATTCAATTTCACTCAAAATGTTTCGATCTCATTTAGTTTTATTATTTGTGTAATAACATGTTTAAATTTTGGGTAAATCGTCTCTATTGCTTTGAGGGGTTCACGAAGAACCCAAATTGGCAAAATCAAAGTTGAATTGTAATGAAATTAAAGGAATTTATGTTCAATTTAAACGTAGGATTAAGAAAACACACAAAAATTGAACTGATTCGAGTGAAAGTGGGGAAATGGACTTTGGCTTTCAACTATTAGGTATAATTGACCGACAACAAGCGAAATTAAGTAAAATCGGTTGAAATTCGATTTGAGTTAAACTGGATAAATCGATTGAATCCTATAAAAATTGAGTAAGGTCGACCAACATTGGGTGAAATTGTCATGGAATTCACATAAGTTGAGTGAGACCGAGCGATATTAGATAAAATTAATATTTCACGAGTCAAATTGACTAAGCTCGATAAACATTCGGTTAAAATGGTAGATAATATGAGAAATTGATAAGTATATCCATCAATACGAGGAATCACCACCGGATATCTAAATATATCATTTTTTAATTTTTTGTAATTCGAAGGTTGATAAATAAACCGAATACACGAGTTCGATTTTAACATGGCAATCATGACTTTCTAGACCTATAAGCCTCCGCTCTTTAATGTTCACATAACGAGAAATGTTTGATGCATACCCGTCCGAAACCTTAATTTCCTTCAAGAGTCTACAGAATGAATCCTTCTCAGTGTTCGACATCACATATAAGGCGTTTGGCACCCTATACTTATCCCCTATTCTTGTCTAGTGGAAAATCAATAACAATTATCGAATTCATTTCTTATTTTTCTGATTCATTCTTACATATTCAAAATCAGCATTTATGTATAATTGAAGGTCGATAAAAATATCCTAAATCATTATAATTTTTATTATTCTTTGGATTTTTTTCATATTGAAGGTTGATAAATAAACCACGAGTTCTTTTTAACACAAGATTGATAGGTTACGGGTAAAATTGACTAAGATCGATGGACATTGGGTTAAAATGATGGATAACTGGAGAAACCGATGGAATCCAAAAAAAAATTGAGTGAGGTCGACCGATATTGGATAAGATTGACGGATAACAAACGAAATTACGCGAAGTTGATGGAAAATCGGTTTGAATTGATAGGTAACCGTATAAACCCGTGAAATATATGAGAAATCTAGTGAGATCGAACGGTATTGGATAATTGATAAATAACAGGTGAATACGCTCAGGTGATTTACACAAGTCGATTGTAAAAAAAATTGTGCAAACTCGGGAATTATGTTTAACCGAAAGTCGATAAAAATTCTCGAATTTATTTCTCATTATTTAGATTTATCTTAATTATCATAAATTTTTCGTATTGATTCTAAAATATTACCAATAAGTAGATTCTCAAAATAATAGTTGCAAATCAGAAGCATGAAATATCAAGATACCTAGACTAAGCATAAACCATCAACTGAAATCATAACTACTTAATAAAAATCGTATATCAATTTTATTCAATGAAACTAATCATAAAAAAATTGAAAATTAATTTAATAAAAAGTTATCACTTTATTATTGGAAATATGACTTCCTCCATTTTTTCAGAGGTTTAATTCCTCAAGATGAAAATACTCTTAATAGATAAAAACATGAAAGAAAAGTATTTACCAAGAAGAATTATATATTTATTTTAGCAAAAAAAAATACATATTCTTTTGTGCACTTGCCTTAATCCGTATGAAGTGCTCAAATCAAATCTCTACCGTCAAAAGAAAATCACAATCCGTATGACTTAGCCTTATCACCGTCCAAAACTTTTGGTATAAGCTTATTTTCTCTCACTTCATTTTGCTAAACCTAGTTTCATTTTTTCCGCCTCCATCTCTTTTTCCGCCTCCATCTCTCCCGTTCTTCCTTTTCTCTCTAGTTCAACCTACTCTAAATGAGATATAAAGTCAGAGATGGGTTTTGTTTTCACCTTCTAGTTTGATTCCGGTCTTGAGTTTTGTATCAGTATCAATTACTAATCTGTGAATCTGTAATTGCAGGTTAGTGATAAGATGGATCCAAATGACCTAGTGAAGCTCATTTGAGATCTTGAACCCCCAGAACAAACCCGTAAGAATTACAGTTACTGTAAGGATGGGAGCTGAAAAAATGAGAGCCAAATTGCCTGATTTGATCATGGCAGTTCGCTCATTTGGAAAAGACAGTGACAAAAGTGGTACTTGAAGAGGAAGATTCTACCACAAAATCTCAGGTTTAAAGATTGAAGCCAATAAGTGTAAGGTTGGTCTTAATTTACTGGTTTTGTGTATGTATTTGTAATTTTACAGTTTATTTGGTAGATATGTACTAATTATTTGGTTTTGTTTGGTTTGATTTTAATCCTTGCAGTGGTAAGACCTCGAGGAACACAATCATAGCTTCAAAATTTGTACAAGGACACCAAGCAATCAAGTCGGATTTGTTTGACACGGTGAGAACTTTACCCTTTTGTTTTTTCAAATCTAGTATATGATTTTGGTTGTATATTCTTTTTTGGTTTTCATGTTATTCAGTCATGGGTTTGAATATAATTTGAATAAAACCTAGAAGTGTTAGTTTGAATGGAGTTGTTGACAGAAATTTAAAGTCTATGTTGTCTTCTGTGTGACGGTGTTTTTAATTTCAGTTAAGTTAGATGTAATTGTTTTGTTTGTTTCTCTCAGCTGTGTATGGCTCTAGCAGCCTCACTATGAGTTTATCTTTATCGATAAACACACTAGAAGAACCTAAAATGATTTGTTATTGCTTTATGTGTATTGAACATTGAATGGGGAAAGGAAAATGAACTAAAGGCTTAACTTTGATTGATCTTATATTGATTACTTCTTTCAGGATGTGAAATCTCCAAATGATGCTTCAAATGTACCCGTGGAATCAGATATTCTTCAATTCGCCCCTTGTATCCGTTCAGGTAGTTTTGCTGATATTGGCCCTCGTAGATTCATGGAAGATGAGCATATAAGGATTGATAATCTATCTTCATGCTTGGGTTCTGCTGTTAGGTGTCCATCACCTAGTGCCTTTTATGGGGTAAGTGTGGTGACTTTAGTATAGTATACAGTACATGTTAAACAAACTAGTCATTTATATGATTTCTCATGTTTCTCGTTTATATATTGGGTTGTCAATATATTAGGTGTTTGATGGTCATGGAGGTCCTGATGCTGCTGCTTACATCAAGAAAAATGCAATGAGGTTCTTTTTCGAAGGTGCTGATTTCTCACGAACATCTGAAAGTAGTGATGTTGCTTTAGATGAGGTTGCGGATTCCTTCCGTAATGCATTTCTTCTAGCTGACGTTGCATTGTCTGATGACTGCACTTTCAGCAGTTCTTCTGGGATAACAACTCTTACTGGATGATGAATGCACTGTCAGCAGTTCTTTTGGGACAACAGCTCTTACTGCTGTGATACTTGGAAGGTATTTATTACACTTGCGGTAGTCTGCTTCTTGCTGCATAAAACTTCCATCGAGCATATAACTTTCAGCAGTTAAGGAAGCTGTTCAAGCTGGCTTTGTATCAGGCTTAGGAAAAAAACTCAGCTCTATCTTAGATACATA
Organism: Papaver californicum; assembly: GCA_023531435.1. NCBI lineage: Eukaryota > Viridiplantae > Streptophyta > Magnoliopsida > Ranunculales > Papaveraceae > Papaver > Papaver californicum. The sequence goes on from JAJJMC010010584.1 coordinate 9,465,012, forward strand.
TCTTTTTGAGTAAGGCCATATCTGTTTTTGAAGTAGTGTTCTTCATCTTTTGCTTTTAAGATTATGGAGATTGTAAATATTTTTTTTAAAGAAATGATTAGATTGTATTTTTTTTCTTTTCTGTAAAGAGTGTAATTTTTTTAAGAAATGATATAAATTGAGTTATGTGATACAATAAAATTTAATTTTGTTTTTAATTTGGTTCATAATTTGTTCGATATTAATTATAATTATAATTTGGGATTATCTAAATCAGAAAGTGAAGTAATTGGTTTAGCGAGCACAAAAATTTGGCAGCTTAAAAATTTAAGCAATCAACTTTAGGCCATCTTAAAAATTCAAGCACAAAAATTTGGCAGCTTAAAAGCTTAAGCAACCAAATCGCTTTTAGCGAGCAAAATTGTTTGGTCGCTTAAAACCTTAACCAAGCAACTTCAGGTTAAGTTGTTCCATGTATCTTCCAACTAGGTAATTTAATAGCTCGTAAGTCACAAATCGTTTTTAGAGAGTTAAAAATTTCGTAGCTTAAAATCTTAAGCAACCAACTTCAGACCAATCAAAATCAGAAATCGCTTTTAGCGAGCAAAACAATTTGATCGCTTAAAACCTTAACCAAGCAAAATTAGGTCGAGTTGTTCCATGTATCTATCAACTAGGTATTTTACTTGCTTTAGAATGGTTGGTCTATCTGAAGCGATTGGTATTTTACTTGTTATATTGGTTGGTCTAGATGTTAAGCGATCACAATTTTACTTGCTCAATGGTGGTTGGTCTAGATCTTAAGCAATGAGAAGGGTACTCACTTTAGGTAAGTTGGTTTGCGGATCAAATCATGATCTTATAACTCGAAAAGGATCTTTCTGATAGAGCGATTGCATGGTCGCTCAAGGCTTTGACATACATGGATTTGGGCAACCAACGGAGCGAGTGCCACTTTTAGTCGCTATAACGGTTATAGCGACTTAAAAGGGATTTTAAGCGACTTAAAACGACATGTCGCTTAAACCGTTTTTCTTGTAGTGGACTGAGACTAAGGATTCCACTATTAGCCAATTTTTCAAGCGATAAAAATCTTGCAACTCGTATATTCAGTTTATCCAAAATATTGCCAAAGTTAGGTTTTTAAAATAATAGTTGTAAATCGAAAGCATGAGACATCAAAAGATCTAAGATCATCATGACTCATCAAAAGAAAACACAACTAGTTGATAAAAACCATTTTTTCCAATTTTAATTCGAAGCAAATAATAATAAAAGAATTGCAATAAATAAATAAAATAAGAATTACTACTTTATTATTGGAAAAATAGCTTCATCCGTTGCCACAGTAACGGTGATTAGCTCATCATGTAGGAAACACTCTCAAAATAGTTTTTCATAGCTTAAAAAGTGTTCACAATGATGAAATAAAGGTAACACAGAAGAAATGATACGCTTATAAGCGTTAGAAAGTGTGTGGCTGAAGAGAAAATAAGAAAAAAGAGAAAAGAACAGACTCTAGCCGCTTCATAATTTTGAAAGAATACGCAACGGAATCAACGACTGTTCTTCTGGAGCCTTTTGTTCTTCTTGTTCTTTGCTATTTATAGGATTAGTGAACCCTAATAACTCTTCTTAACCGATTAGAACACAAAAGACAATCCAAATCCAACTCTAAATACTTGTTAATCCGAATCCGAGAGGATTTTTTTTCCGGCGTGTCTTGGTTTTTCAGCGATTTTCACGAAATGAAACTATCATGAATGATGTGTTGTGGTTGTTACTTCATACATGTATCTCGAAATCTTCTTTTTATCCCTTAAAATTTGCTTCCCAAACAAATCAGAAGTATCCAGAAGAATTTTCTCCCGTGAAGAACATTTCCCGCCAAATTAGAAATTTGAATTTGAAGTGCCCCCAATCCATCTGGAGGGTGCCTTTATAACTTTTTGAGCCGATTTTTTCACAAATATTTATTTCTCGAAAATACATACAAAGACATAATAACCCATAATAAGTACAAAATCGAACACTATCAAAATAGATAATCGAGCCTAATTTAGACACAAAAATGTGTTTATCAGCCCTATATAAGGACTTAATAGAAAATCAACTCAGAAAGAAAAAAAAGTTTTGATTGAGAATACATTATTTGGAGGGTGAGGAAAGGACAAGATTTTCCTATTAGGGTTAAGTATAAAACTAAGAGATTGTTTAGGAAGTGGATTAAGAAAGTGGATTATGATATATCAGGAAACCAAATTAAATTAAGGTCGGACCGGGGCATAATATCTATCGTCATTGTGTTTAAAGAATAAAGATGAACGCTCAGATTTTTCCCAAAGACAAGCACTTCAATCGTACGATCTTGTCCGTCCACTGCCTATTTTCAAGGATTGGATTTGTCCCAGAGACAGACACCAGTCTTTTTTATATTATAGAAAGATAGACTGGTTCTCATAAAAAAAAATCAAATGTTTTAAGTTTACTATTTTAACCATACATGACCACTCATCTCTCCTCTTTTCTCTTTTAATATGAACTTAAATCAAAAACTTAAACAAATTGTTTCTCTCTAATGAGACTTTTCAACCAGATTGAGATTCATTTCTCCAAAAAATCGAAACATTTCTAACTCTAATTTCCTTTGCCAAATTATTGGCTACATCATTCGTGTCCCTTGGCACATGATCACAAGACCATTACTATTTTTTTTTAAAACTTCCCTATAATCCAAAATGATGGAATTATTCTGCCATTTAAATGATCATATACTACCACTAATATCCTTCACCAATTTATACAATCGCCAATTGCAACTTTTGGATCTCGTTCCTTTGAGCCCATTTGATTGCCTCAAAAGCTATTATAGCCTCAGCATGCTCTTCATCCTCTGCTACTCCAGGTACACACCAGGCTCTATGGAAGTTCCCTGCATCATCAAGCCTGATTAGGCTGGATCCTATAAATTTATTTTCTTTCAAAGATGACGCATCAAAATTAATTTTATAAAATTCAGATGGTGGAGGGACCCATCTAACAACCTCCCTATGACTAACAACAATCAAACCCCCATTTTCATGGTTTCTAATACGTTCCTTCCACTCAAGTATTCCTTGATTCACAAGTACATCAACCCGTAGTTGTATATTCTCAAATACATAAAAGCATTTAACTTTCCATATATATTTTATAAAACAAAGCTTGCAAAGATGATTAGCTCATAATTTATATTGTCGGCAGAGAACCAACTAAAAACCCATTGTTTAAGAACCATTCAATAAACTCGCAAAATTTGGTTCCAGAGCAAGCCAAACCTTTTTAGATACCTGACAATCAAAATAGATGGTCAATAAATTCCAATTCAGCATTACATAAAGGACAACAAGAACTAATATTTTGCATATATCTAGCAAGTTATTCCCTTACAAGAATACATTGTGAATACATTTCCAAAGGAAGTGCAAAATTTAGGTGGAAGAGTAACTTTCCAGAACTTAGTCCAAGGAAAATTGAGATGATCTGCCACATAGGAAGCATTATAGCCTAGACTACTAACCGTTTTGTAGGTAGTTTTCACAGTAAAAAATCCATATGAGATGGGATCCATCGAAACTTAACAGATAATCCAATAGGGATTCTCACACTGCAAATATCAGCAACAGTATCATTAACAAATAATTCATAAAAAATCTTAACATTCCAAGCATTAGAATCATGAAGAAAAAGTTGATCGACAGTTTCCAAAACATTGGACCTAAACGTAGCAGATACCAAAGCAGATCTATATGGTATCCACCTATCATCCCAAATAAAGATACTCTTACCATCTCCCGTTTCCCAGCAAAATATTTTTCTTGATTACATTTAGGCCAGTGCATATTCCCTTCCACACCCAAGAACCATGATCCTTAATAGTATGGAGAGGCTTCTCAGCTGGAAAACACTTTTGCTTTAAAAATCTAACCCATAAAGCATTTGTGTCATTCAACACCCTCTATCCAAGCTTAACAAGAAAATCCTTATTTAAGTCTACAATTTTTTTAATATTTAAACCAGCTAACACCTTGAGGGAATCATTTCTCTTTCGTTTTTTTCTTTATTAACAAAAGAAGGGGACCACTTCTCTCTTAAAGATAAGTTTAGAAAAATTATGAAAAAATGGCTTTAAGGATAATTCTTATGGAGGATTCCCGTAAGGGGTTGTACAGTGCTGCCACGTATGCAGGAGGTAATGGCTAACTCTTATGGTGCGGAAGGGAGAGAGAGAATTTGAACGAGATTTCAATCCTTACCCAAAAATATTTTATTTATATAAAACACTAAAAGTGGGGTCAAAATCTGATAAAATATATTTTATTAGATTTTTTTAATAAAAATAAATAAGCGAGACTTCAATCCTCGCTTCATAAATTTTTCTTACGAGATTTCAATCCTCGCCTAAGTTTAGCTTCCCTCCACCCTTCCCCGCTTTCGAGGAGAGAGAAGAGAAACGAAATCTTTTGCTACAGCTTTGTCACGGTTTTGGGTCAACATCATCCTACTCCTTTTCTCCATAAGAAATATTCTAAGTATTGAATTTTTTAATTCTTGTGCAAACCAACCAAACCAAACCTATCTTTTTAAAATGGAGCGAGTATATGTAAAGATAATTGACTTTATATGAAGCTGCAAATTTAATTTTTAAATTTTACATAATAATAGGGCTTTACCCGTGTCGTAACGGCACATGACTTCGTGTTTTCTCTTACCTATAGATCCTCATTATGTTACATTAATTGTTGTCGATTAAAAATTTAATACTATCCTTTTTCTACAATGTTTAATTTGCACCCTCATAGTCACGACTCGACAATCATGTATATCATAATTTTTGAGATTGCCAACATCCTGACAAAATTTCTTATGAATTTGCCGAGGTATAAGATGTTGTTTTTGTACATTATTGATTCATATCTGCTACTATATCAAAAGTTATCAATATATAGTTGTTAAACCAAATATTATATACCTAAACAAAAAACAAACTTGATGCAAAAAGAACAACCCCTATGTTGGAAAATTGGGTTTAAAAAACTTAGAGGATGAAAACAAACAGAGAATGGTGTACCCCTGACTTCAAGGATCTTTCAATTTTTTTAGACAATAATTTGATCTTTGCCAAATTAATTGGCGAGTACAACAGATCTACGAATTATGCCTTCAGGATTCAATGAAGCCCTAACACCGTAATCGAATTCAAGGATTGTACTTCTTTGACCCGACCAAGAAAACATTACATTTAGGATTCTGATGATGCTTAGAATGGAGAAGAAAACATATAGATTTTTTTTGATGTGTTGAATAAGATAACATCTTCGTTACCTATAAGGTATTCATGTCTATTGGAGATGTCTCTTTATTTCCAACAGACACATCCAAGAGCCATCAATGGTGTCTTATGGGAAGCGATGCATTTGTTCATTTTTGAACATAAACTAATTAGGTTTTCAAAAATCATAAAAAAAATCCTCGAGACGTTGTCTCACACTCTGCTAAGGGGTGTTTCTTCCTAGACCCCCACGACCTGACATGTCGAGTCAACCACATCCTTGGGGAGACTTCGCCCCCCACGATCCCCCCATTTTAGTGGAAACAATCTTGAAAATATCCAACATTCTCCCCCTATTTTCAAGAACAAAAAAAAAACTTATCATAATGGCTGCATCACTCAACTGACTGCCTACGTACCCGAGTGGGATCAAGACAACGTAGTTCAAGCTAAGTTGTGAATAAACATCATCGTAGAAACCAATACATAAATGATAGGTATCTTTTGGATTTGAACCTTCACTTAGTGTAAGAGATTCAAAGCCTTATCGAGGTTATATGGTGAAATTAGTCTTAAACCAAGTACCCCTTGTGATAAAACCAAAATTTTCACACATATTGATTTCATAGAATAATGTGTTATGTAGCTAGCACGTTAATGGCCATGTGCACAATTCCTGGATTCACGAGTCTTCTTTAGAGAACGGTCTTCTTCTCTTAGGAAATGACCTGATATTCATACTCATATAGGTAAGTCTCTTCAGATGTTTCTGCGGTACATCTGTTAAGCAAGTATAAACTTATTAAGGATTTACATCCATCCTTTTTTCTTGCAGAACCACATCACTAATAAGAAACTGGTAAGTTTTAACTTAGTGCACCATAATCACTTCCATAACTTGTTGGTACCCTTTGAACCATGTTCATCCTTTTCAAAACATAGGTTGGATTTCTTCTATGGGAGATCAACCTTCCTTCACAGACCTTAGTCACATTTCCTTACACTTTATTGAAACCACTTCCCTTGGTAGACTCTTCGTAAATGGGTCTGCCAAGTTTTTACTTGTTTCAGTATAGTTAACTGTAACTACCTCTCTCTTGAGTAATTGTCTTACCATTTCTAGTATAAGACTTGTATATCTAGTCTTTCCATTATAAGTCTTGTTAGAGATGTTATAGATCGTAGCTTGATTATCACAATTAATCAAAACCACTGGGATATCTTCGTCCGAAGTGGTATTTCAACAAGTAAGTTTCTAAGCCATTCTGCCTCCTTACATGCATTGGCTAACGCAATCAGTTCTGATAATATTGTTAAATCAGAAATACAAGTCTGCTTCTTGGAACTCCAAAACACAACATCACCTTCTAATGTAAATATCCATCCACTAGTAGACTTGGATTAGGATTCTACATGTTCCAAGTAGCATCACTATATCCTTCTAATACAATGAGATAGCCTTGGTAATGCAAACCATAGTCAATGTTTTCTTTCAAGTAAGCTAACACTCTTGAAAATGCTCTCCAGTGTTCAATTCCTGGGTTACTTGAAAGACGACATAACACTCCCTCTGCTTGGTCTATATCCGGTCTTGTGCAATGCATAACATACATAAGACTCCCAACAATACTAGAATACTCAAGCGGTGCATGAGTACGTCCAGTATTCTTCATTAACTTGATACTAGGTTCTAGAGGAGTCAAGACTGGTTTTTCATCAAAATGACCATACTTCTTGAGAAATTTCTCAATGCAATGAGATTGGGTTAAATCCAACTTATCTCCCTTTCTTAGGATTTTAATTCCTAAGATCACATCATCCTCTCCTAAGTCCTTTATATCAAAGTTAGAGTTAAGAAACCTCTTTGTTTCTTTCACACGAGATATGTCTGATCCAAAAATAAGCATATTATCAACATATAAACAAGGACTTACATATCCAGAACTATCATGCTTACTATAAATACATTTATCAACATCATAAACAACAAAACCATATGACAAAGCTACTTTGTCAAACTTCTCATGTCATTGCATGAGAGCTTGCTTCAAACCATAAAGAGATTTTACCAACTTGCAAATCTTCTTTTCTTGGTATTGTAATATGAAACCTTCAGGTTGTTCCATATATATCTCTTCTTCTAATTCATCATTTAGAAAAAAAAATTTGACGTCCATTCGATGTACAATTAACTTGTGAATAGATGCAAGTGCAATTAAACAACGAATAAATGAGATGCGAGCAACAAAAACATATGTATCAAAGTAATCAATTCCATGTCTTTGTTTATAACCCTTAGCAACTAATTTCGTTTTAAACTTATCAATGGGTCCATCAGCATTCAATTTTCTCTTAAATACCTATTTACAACCTATAGGCTTGGCGCCAGAACGTAAATCACAAATTATCCAAGTATCGTTAGATAAAAGTGAATGCTTCTCATCATTGATAGACTTTTTCCAGAAAATTACATCTCTGGAACTCATAGCCTCATATATATTTTAGGATCACCATCAACATGCATAACATATTTAATAACATTAAGAATTCCATTCTTATTTCCTTTTACAAGATATGTTATAAAATATGGACCGTAGTCTTTCTTTACTCTTGCTCTCTTACTCCTTCTAGGTTCAATTTCTTCTATATCTTGAGTCGGAGCAGAATGTTCATCACTGTTACTAGTCTCTATATGTTCTAGACTAGGTAACAATGGGTTTTCTGTAGGTTAATATTGGGAAGCATTCCTATTCAGGTTCCCAAAAAATTCTATGTCTACAGATTCTATAATCTCAAAAGTGTCAAGGATTAAAATTCTGTAAGTAATATTGTTAAATGAATAACCTACAAAAGCAAATTTATAGGCCCTATTTCCTAACTTTGGTATTTTAGGATCAGGCTTCCTAACATATGCTAAACGACCCCAAACTTTAAGCCTTTTCAAGATTGGTTTTCTATTAAACCATAATTCATAAGGAGAAATATTATTCTTTTTCAAAGGAACTATATTCAAAATGTAGCATGCATATAACATAACTTCACCCCACAAAGAGTTAGGCAAATTAGAACTAATAAGCATATCATTAACTATCTCAACAAAAGTTCTATATTTCATTTCAGCAATACCATTTTGTTGAGGTGTATATGGTGCAGTAAATTGATGAATTAAACCATGCTCTTGACAAAAGAATTTAAATTCATTAGGAAGATATTCACCACCACTATCAGAATGTAAAATCTTAATTTTTTGTCCTAATTGTGTGTCTGCTTCTTCTCTGTATATTTTAAACATATCAAAGACATCATCCTTGGATTTCATCAAGTAAGTGTATGCCTACCTAGTACATTCATCAATAAAAATGACATGGTATTTTTTTCCGCCACGAGTCATATGATTTTTTAGATCACCAACATCACTATGTACTAATTCAAGCAAGGAAGAATTTGTAACTACATACTTAAAATATATTTTATGTATTTTTGCTTGCACACAGATTTCACATTTATAAATATCATCAAAATTGCAATCAGAAATTAATCCTAATTTTTTCATATTTCTAAGAGAACCATAATTCATATGTCCTAATTTACCATGCCATAAATCAACAGAGTCAACAATATAAGCAGAACCATTATTTATTTAATTAAGCTTAACCATCCCATTACAACCGTTTTTGGATAATATCCACTTATCAGACTCATAAGTCACCTTGAATCAAGCCTTGTTAACAAGGTCTCCTGAAACAAGGTTTTCTATATTCTCAAGAACATGTAAAACATTAGTAAGAGTAACAGTTTTTCCCGAAGTAAACGAGAGATCAACAATTCCTTTGCCAATTACTTTGGTGCGTAGGTTGTTTGCGGAAGTAACTTCGTCTCCTTCTCCAGTAACCGGTTCATATGTCTTGTAAAGATTTATGTCTTTACAGATATGAATGGTTGAGCCACTATCATACCACCACCCACTATTATTATCAGTAACATCATTGGTGGCTTGGTATACTATAACAAGTTTGCCATCAACCATATTCGCCTCATTTTTCTTTTATTTCTTTCGTTGACGACAGTCACGAGCATAATGGTCGGGTTTCTTTCAGAATTAGCATTCAATATTCTTCTTATTGGGATGTTGCTTCTTAAATTGAGTATAATTATTAGGTTTCAAAAAAAATTTGTATCTTAGAAAATTCCACACTATTAACCTTAGAATGATTTTCAGTTTGCTGACTATCCTTAATTTCTCATTTACGAGAGTCCTCTTCAATACGAAGGTGACACTTTAAACCTTCTAAGTCATAGTCAGTTTCATCATGCTTAAGTTTCTTCTTATAACCATTCTAAGAAAAGGGATGACGAGAGATAATAACTCCAACAACAAAAACAGGCACAAGTTCAATTCCAACATCCTTAAGATGATTAACGATGACTAAAAATTCACTGACCTGTGAAATAATTGCCTTGCCGTCAACCGTTTTAAAGTCCATGAAGTTGCAAATCAGGAATTTCTTATTGCTTGCTTCAAAAAATTTGTATTTGTTATCAAGCGTAGTTCATAATTCCTTTGCGACAAAATACTTCGATGGGAATTGTAAGCACTAGTCTCCATAGAATTCAAAATATAACCACGGTGCGTGAAATCATCTTCCTGACGCTTCTTTCTTCTATCCTTCAATTCGTCAGTGTCATTTTCTGTTGGAGCAGGAATTTCCTTCAATCCGTCTTCAAAAATGTACCCCAACTTGATGGTGATCATAAAAAATTTCACAGTCTCTTGCCAACGAGTAAAATTCTCACTATCAAATTATTCCAAACGATTCAGAGTCTGATTCATGACTTGCAAAGATTGAGAAGTAACATGTAAAGTTTTACCCTTCATTGTCGAAAGTTATCGTCTAAAACTGTTGGAAAATTGGGTTTAGAAAACTTAGAGGATGAAAACAAACAGAGAATGGTGTACCCTTGACTTTAAGGATCTTTCAATTCTTTTAGACAATAATTCGACCTTTCCCAAATTAATTGGCGATCACAACAAATATACTTCCTTGACCCTACTAAGAACACATTGTATTTAGGATTCTGATGATGCTTCGAATGAAGAAGAAAACATATAATTTTTTTTGATATTTTGAATGGGAGAACATCTTCGCTACTTATAGGGGATTCATGTCTATTGGATATGCCTCTTCATTTCAAACAGACACATCCAAGAGCCATCAATAGTGGCTTATGGGAAGGGATGTATCTATTCAATTTTGAACGAAAACTAATTAGGTTTTCAAAAAACAGAAGCAAATAATTCCTCGAGACGCTGTCTCACACTCTGCTAGGGGGTGTTGCCCCCTAAACCCCCACGACCTGACATGTCAGGTCGACTACATTTCTGGGGGGAATTTCCCCCCGGGACCCCCCCCCCCCTTCATAGTGGAAAATAATCTTGAAATATCCAACACCCAATAACATATCTTCATCGTAAACCATCAATCTTGCATCTCAGGAGCAAGCACTACACGAAATCAGGGATTTTTTAACGTCGTATTAACGTTACAATGTATATTTATAACGTCAAAAAAACGTTGGAAATATGACGTTATTCTCAGTGTTACAATAATTTTTCAATGGTAAAAAATGTTACAATAAAATTTAATTAATTAACGGTTGCATCCGCTGGATAAAATACTCCAACGATTATCTAGTCAACATAAAATTAATGTGCTGACATGTTGTTGTAACGGATAACCGTTACTCCCTTATATCGTAACTGTTAGCTTGTAACAGTTCGATGTAACGCAATGTAACGTCGATATTGTCTGTAACGGTTAAAATCATGCCAGTTGTCCTTCTTTGTAACCACTTTATCAACGATTGTAGATGTTATTTAGTTGATTGTAACAGTTTGGCGTAACAGTTAATGTAACGACGACGACTTTGTGCGTAATGGTTGATTTTCTGCCAGCTGTCCTTCTTTTTAATGATTGTAGCAACGACTACAAACGTTGTTTAGTTGATTATAACAATTTGGTTGTAACAACTATCATAACGATATAATTTGTAACAGATAACATGTAACGTTTGTAGGTTGTCATGTGTCAATTAGCTGTACCATGTGATGTAACACCTTAAACCGTTGAGGATTGTTTGTAACAGTAAAGGATTTGCCAGGTGGCGATACTTACTAACAAATTTTATAACGTCGATTCAATGTTGATAAAAAAATATAGTTTTTTTTTAAATAAAGTTATTAATTATATGTTACAACTAAGCTCCCATATTTAGACCCTGCAGTGCAATTCATTCCTGAACCTGCATTGCATTTCATTTATCAACCTGCAATGCAATTCATTTCTGAACCTGCAATGCTTTATCTAAAACCTATAATTCATTTTCATTCTGCAATACATACATTCCCATTCTGCAATACATACATTCCCATTCAAGCAACATAAGTAATTCATTCATTTATTAATTTTGGAATCCATACAACAACCAATTGAACCAAGATTTGTTTCATCATTCATCAAAATACCTAAGTATATATGTGTGTAGTTTTTACATTGAAAGAACCGCTTAAGGTAAAAACATACATGGTCCCTATGTTACAAGCAAATGATAAGGGTGTGTTTCAGTAGTTTCTAATATGAGAAAGTGTTGTTCTGCATTATACCTTGGCCCATAAAAAGTTGATCATCCGCCAAAAGAAGTCGTCCATTGACATCATAGTATCCTTAACCACCTCTTGGCATCAGCTATTGCCATCAATTCCAGTATCCTGACAAACAACAAGGATAGTAGTAAGAACAAACTCACAATTTTACTACAAGCAAAAGTAACAATCAATATCACTGCATATGGAAAGTAGTGAATTTTAGTAAGATATATACCTCTCTAAAAGAAATTGTGATTATATATGTTGATTCACGTCGCATCTTGGCTCAGATGTGATACTTATGCAAATAATGAAACAAGATATCCAATTAGGAACAACTTTCGTACGAGAGACAAAGATTCGTTCAGTAATCTGGGAAATTCATTTACATGTTTATTGTCGTTCTGGAATTCATACATTCTCATTGTTGAATATCAACATTTATTTGTTTTGGATCTCATCTAAAAGCCATTCATTCATAATAATTTGAACAATTGACAACCTAATTATCAAAAGTTTCTATTTGACAGAATTGTCACTAGCAATTTACATACATGGTTCATATGAAAAAGAATGAATAGATGTAGTAAGAGTTTACTTACAAATAGAATTAGAGAGGGGAATTTGCTACTTTTCGCTTGTGTTATTTCTGCAGCTTCACATACCAACACTGTCAATGTATTGCTGCACTTCCACAATAACATTTCTCTATCAAGGTCCTGCAGCGCTATACAAGAGAAGGGATGAACTTAATTCAAGAAACTTGATATTGGTTACAAGTTCATTCAATCGCTTGTACATCTTTGCAAGGCAAACACTGTCTCGCTTGTCTATCCAGCTTCTTCATTGACCCCCAGATAGTAGGATTTATCCAGCTTCAGGTGTTTGCATCAATGAATCCTCAAAAAACAAAGAGAATGGTAATATGATTCAACCAAAATTTCATTAATGGAAGGAGACCATAATGATGATAAGTAACGTAAGAAACTCTACTATGTTAAGAGTTTACTCACCAACTGGAATTAAGGAGGTTACTTGTCAGGTTTGATGCATCGATCTCCATAAGGTATTTAATGTTTTGTAAAAAAAGCAAAAACTCACATGAATGGAGTTTTCTGGAAACTTAACAAGTAATATGTTTTCTCTACGGAAACTATATGATACAAGTGAGTTGTTTCTTTTCGTATAAAAATGAATATCTTGTTCGTTTATTGTTGTATACCTATCCTGCAAGTCCTGTTGAAGAACTTGTCAATGTATTGTTGCACATCCGCAGGTCTAATATTTCTCTATCAAGGTCCTGCAACGCTAGACAAGGGAAGGGATGGACTTACTTCAAGAAAATTGATTTTGGTTACAAGTTCATTCCCACGCTTATACAGCTTTACAAGGACAACACTGTCTCACTTGTCTATCCAGCTTCTTAATTGACCACCATATAGTAGGATTTATCCAGCTTCAGGTGTTTCCATCAATTAATCCTCGAAAAAACAAAGAAAATAGTAGTATGAGTCAACCATATTTTCATTAAGGGAAGGAGACCATAATAATGATAACTAATACAAGAAACTTTAATGTGTTAAGAGTTTACTCACCAACTGGAATTAAGGAGGTTACTTGTCAGGATTGCTGCATCGATCTCTATAAGGTGAGCATGATTTGTGCCAAAAGAAACAACTCACCTCCATATAGTTTTCCGAAACTTAACAAGTAATATGTTCTCTACGAAAACTCTATGATGTGAGTTGTTTCTGTTGGCATAATGATGAACATCTTGTTCGTTTATTATTGTATACCTGTAGATGGTTAGTTTTTGACAAGTGTTAAAATTATAAAATCGCCATTCTTCCTAGTTCCACGTAGAAATATCCGCACATACTTGTTAGCATACTTCAGCCTTCACCTCAAAACATAAAATATTGTATTCCTCTTTAAATTCCGCAGGAGAATTGAGGATACAATCTCTATTAAAGGCTACAGGCATTCCATGCTAACAATGTAGTCTATAATCTCTACATAATAAGTCTCAAGCTTCTAGATGGATTGCCCACTAACGTAGAGCAAACTTGACTCTTCTCTGTACAACTACAAACATTCTACTGGCCTCGTAGCCTCCTCAATATCACAATATTTTTTCCATATCGAACTAGTCTCAATTCGCATAAAATTCCACGGCTGAATTCCTTGAAATTGTCTCGAATGCGCATTGATGTTTTGGTAATATTTTTATAAAATTCAGGAATAGCTAATGCTTAGACCCCAAAACAACACTTTAGCTTGACGTTTCGTTCCCAAAAAATTCTTCGCAAATTGCTCCTCTGAGCTTAAATGTGCTATCATAGCACTTTGCTTAAATATAAGACATGAATAATGAGCCACTCCTCTCGGATGCACCACAATCAATAAGAAATGCCATAAAAGACCCATTGAACCTCTCATATAGGATAACCCTATCCTTCTCTCTTATAAATACCTAGCACTAGCAATTTGACTTAGCACCGCATTGGCACCAATTAGCCACATTAGCGCTAAAAGCGCTAACTTTCCTGACGCTAAACCATAACGCCTGAGAAGTGTTAACTAACCTAAAATGGTATTATCCAACATCTTTTAGCCTAATAGGGCCCTAGACAACGTATCATCACCTTGTCACTTAAACCCTAGCACTAAAGTGCTAACCCTAAATTCTAGCGCCAAATACACTATCTTTCTTGTATAGCTTTATCCAGATGCTTCCTCGAGCAACGGCTAAGGCCAATACACCCCTAGCTCCTTGGCGCCCGTGGCCTTCTTCTTGGCTCCCTTGAATTCCTAGCACGTCGTTACCAAGTGCGATGCGCCCTAGCGGCCAAGCTCAACACGTCTTAAAGCTAACGCTCCCCTAGTGGCCAAGCCAAACGCATCTCACATCTAGCGTGTCACGGATCGGAAAATTCCGCCTCCGGCGCGTTGCGCTGGGCAGGCCAGAACTCCCCGATACACGATTAAAAGATAGTAACCGGACCTTAAAGCTTAACTTCTCTCTGGAAAATGCAAGTAGATTTTTCCTTTTCAAGCATGCTTTGTAAGCATTCTACTCATAACGTAGTTTCCACATCATCCAAACTACGTTTATACAATTCCACCTCACCCTTGTTCTGCAAAGGGTACATGACCATTAAAGCCTATGGTGAATGCCTTTGGAAAGCATCACGCACATATAAACATTGTCCAGGCCTCACTTATTCCTTGGACTAGCACCTAGGCCATTTAAGGCCTAATTTTCCGCTTCAACAATTCTGCTTCAATCATACACTTGAGTCTGCACTGGTCTTGCTCTTGCCAATGGTGCAACATCCAGGCATATGCCATTCCATACCGTAACGATTGCTAGGAAGTATGAACAATCCATCGAATGGAATTGAAACTACCTTATCATGTGTGGCAACAATTATCTTTTGACTTAGCATTTCCAAGCCAGATGATACGAGTTACTATAATGTCGCAATCACCTCTAAATTTGATGATATGAGCGACAAGGTGCTGCACCTCAATGCATTGCATTGCGTCTTCCTACGTACCCAACCCGTACCTTGAAGGGATCAAGCATGCCCGTAGTTCAACAAACTGTCAATTCGAAAGGAACAAGCAACTTAAGCCTAGTAAGGCAAAGTCAACATCGATTCCAAACTTCATCGCAAGGCCAAGTTCCAAGTGAAGACTAGTCCGTATAGGCCGAAGGACTTTCGCAAGGCATGCGCTAGCTTGTGCATAACTATTTATATTTACTACGTAAATATGCGTTCTCGAGTACATAACCTGATTGAAAGATGCTTTCGCATAATTCAAACTTTATGGGCTAAACTACAAGCATAATGATGCTTAAGAATCAATATATATGTATAAGCCACATCACATATATATGTATTACCGCTCATGAACATTCAAGCTTCATCGGTTAAGCTACAAGCATATTGATGCTTAAGCATCAAGCATGCTCTAACTATAGGCCACATCGCATATATATATGTGTATTACCACTCATGCACATTCAAGCTTCATCGGTTAAGCTACAAGCATATTGATGCTTAAGCATCAAGTATGCTCTAGCGTATTGGACATATCGCATATACATGTGCATTAGCGCTCATGTACATTCAAGCAAAGCTCCCTCCCTATATATGTTTTATTCGCATTTTTACAAATAAATAAAAGAAAGGGAAGTGACATCCATCGAATGCACTTAGGAAAAAACACCAACTAGTTGGCGCCTCTAAGGAAAATCCACTAACTGGTTGGCGCCTCTAGGAAAATCGGCTAACTGGTTGGCGCCTCCTAAGAAAATCCGCTAACTGGTTGGCGCCTCTAGGAAAATCCGCTAACTGGTTGGCGCCTCCTAGGAAAATCCGCTAACTGGTTGGCGCATTAGCACTCTGATGCGCTCTCAATATGCAACATTGGTTCGGTGATGCATTCTTGATCATGCATCATGCAATAATAGTGCCGTAGCACTATAATACATCCTCGGGTTGCAACATTGGCTCAGTGATGCATTATCAATCATGCATCACGACATAATAGTGCATTAACACTATAATGCATTATCGGGTAGCAACATTGGCTCAGTGATGCTTTTTTAATCATGCATCACATAATAATAGTGCATTAGCACTATAATGCATACTCGGGTAGCAACATTGGCTTAGTGATGCATTCTCAATAATGCATTACGACATAATAGTGCATCAACACTATAATGCATTCTCGAATAACAACATTGGCTTAGTGATGCATTCTCAATAATGCATCATGGCCTAATAGTGCATTAGCACTATAATGCATACTTGGGTAGCAACATTGGCTTAGTGATGCATTCTCAATCATGCATCACGACATAATAGTGCATTAGAACTATAATGAATTCTCGGATATCCAGCGTTGGTTCAGTGATGCATTCTCAGTCATGCATCACGGCATAATAGTGCCTTAGCACTATCATGCATTCTCAGTACACAATATTAGGTCAGTGATGCATTTTTAATCATGCATCACGCATAATAGGGACTTATAATTCGAGGTCAAAGCATTCACACCCTAATGCATATATGAGTAATCTATATAAGCTTAGGATGAAGCTTCAGCCCATGCCATGACACATCCCTAAGTAAGCGTCGTGCCAAAATTGCGGGTGTTACATAGTGCATCCCAGTTAACAAGGCCAATGCATATCCAATCTAGCTCAGATGCGTCGCTACCTTGCTCTATCACGTCACCAAGTCATGTACTTCTCTGCTAGGCCGATGCGCTCCTAGCTATTAGCTTCTTCACGTCCAGCCCCTAGGCGCCTTAGCCATTAGCTCCTTAGCGTCTGAGGCCTATATGTCTCTAGATCCTGTGTGTCTCTAGCAAACTTTGTGCGTCCCTTATACGTCTCCTATCCTTGGCGCCTTCTTATCCTACGCGTATTCAATCCTCAGCGGCCTAGCTCCTCAGCCCCATGCCAGCCTCCACGTCATAGCTCATATGCGTTTAAGGCCTATGCGTCCCTAGCTCCTATGCGTCGCTACCAACTTCAGCGTCCTTGGCTTCTTATACGCCTCTAGTCATGCCTAACACGTCCCTGAATGACGGCCATGACGCCCATGGCCTAGCATAGTCATACTTAGCGACTTAGCCACAAGTGCATTGACCCTAATACTAACAATACTATCTAATTGAGGTGCTAAATTCAAACCTCTCTGACACTATCTTTCTAACTCTAGTATAATTGATATTTACTAGAAATTATGCATATTGGTCTTACTCCTGAGACGTTAGCACATTAACATTTTATATTAAAAGAGCTAACACATTCCTATTTGCGTTAAGTAGCTAGTACTAGTTTTCCTAGATATTCCCCTCAAAAATATTCCTTTCTTCTCAATATAGGTCTTACATTGAGTCTCATACGAATTCTAATATGTCTCCTTGCTTAAGGAACCCTCTACAATATTTGGCTTCAAATTCCTCTCAGACTTACAATAAGTCGCTTCCGAGCTAATACTTAGTCATTAAATATGCCACATTACTTTCAAGAAAGTACATGGCCAATGAACTTCCAAGACTCGACACTAATCAGTCTGAATATCAATCCATAGAGTCACACAACTTGTCTCACTTACTTAGCAAGTGACTTGCCTTGACTTAATCAAAACCATAGTGGCTTATGATTCCACTATTTCTACGAGATATGAAATACAACATGGGGGGATTCTCATTGGGGTATTGGTATGACGGTCTACGAAATCGTGGGTAGTGACACAACCCCCACGAACAAGAAGGTAATAAGAAGTGGGAGGTTACAGAACAGTTGAGAGGATGAGGATTAATGGTCATACAGGTATTCCCTACTTTTCGGTAACCACCCCATTATGATCTCCATAATAATCACTTATCCATATCTCCCTAACTTCCACGACTTACGAGAAATAAGTGTGTCCTCTTCAAACTGTAAATAGATGATTCTTATTTATTCAGAACAAGACAGAAACACACGACATACAAGATAACCAGTCTGGAGAAACAAAACCTACAAAATTAGTGATTCCTCTCAGAAAATCCACTTTCTTCTTCATACATTATCACACTGATATTTTCTCAACCTTCTTTGCTTCCCTCCCTAATACCTACCCAAATCCTTTCCATATTTGTAATCGAAGCAGGATGTGAACGACCATTTCTTGGTTTGGGCTCGTCTTGTTCGAGCTTGAGCTATCGAACCTACCTGAAAGTACTATTTTGCAGTATATTTTTTTTCACCCTAAAACAATTAGCGACCATAGCGGGAGATCAACCTCTAATTTATAAAAGCCAATTTTCAGTTATTTAAAAAATGGTGGATCTTAGGTCTGGATCAGTTACAACTCCTATTGTTGGTTCAGGTAGTACTGGTGGTGGTGATTCTGAAAACACCCTTATTTCCACCGAACCTCCCCGTACCAATTCTACTACTACACCTCCTCTCGGTGACAAAACCACTGAAGACACCGAGAATACTCAAACTATGACCAACATAGCCGATATGATAAATAGACACCCTTCTCAGAACTTAGGTGGACATGGCTACTAATCATAAGGAGGTACTCTCTTATCTCAAGACCCTGACAGAGCAACTCTCCCCGGCACAACGTCATCTCCTAAAGGGCAGACAAGGACCAACTTTGCAACGACTGCTGATGCTGAAACACCTGGGGATTGGAAAGAGAAAGGAGTCCATATCATTCCTTATCGCCCACCATGAAAGTACCAACAACTCGATTTATCACCCGAGAAGATCTGGAGAGACTCTTACGAAACCATGGCAAGGAGGACTCATCCTCGGTCCATCAACACCAACCTCCCTACTCGCATAAAAATTAAAGGATCCCTCTTCCAAGAGGTTACTCATCTCCGACTTTCTCATTGTACGACGGTTGAAAACGCCACGAATACCTAAATGACGCTCAACATGGTCAATCTGATGCAAAGACAAAAGTTCCTTCCAGAATTCAGAAAAACATGGTTACCACTCAAGAGAGGTACTCACTTGCTTCAAGACTCTAATGAAATAATTATTCCCAGAATAAATTTGTCACCAGTTGCAGCAAGCAACGATTCCAAGCCTACCAATGTCAATAGTACCAGAATCAATATTTAAGATGATGACGATATCTGCATCCAAGGAGGACAGTACCTGAAAAAACTTTTACAATTTCAAGGAAAATAGGGACCAGTCTCACTTCGGCAACACATCTTGGTCTCGGCACCTCCTCTTGGTCCCTACACGTCTTCACTGTTGGAGCATCCGTCTGGTCAGTAAGCACTACAACACGATCATCCATGAGGTCCTGTCAGAATGAAGGGGTCAAGATATAGGCTTCATCTCAGCAAGCATCACGAATCAAACGCTCACTATTATCCTCAACCCCAGCTCGAACCTTAGCCTAATCACCATATCCAAAGCTAGCTATCACATTCTCAAATTTTTCTTTTCACGTGGAAACCATTTTATCCTGGTCCCTTCACTCAGGTACCAGACATTTTCGCTCCGGTACCCGTCTCTTCACTCCGGTACCAGTCTCTTTGGCAAGGTGCTACCAACTTCACGCTCCCGTGTATCTCCCAAATGACGATAAATCCATGCAGTTCCAAGGTCAAAATTCTCCGCTTCACATACAACCTCTTCTCATTTCGGGGACGACTCAAATTTCACCCTGAGGGAGACGGATCATTACAAATCAGCATAAACCGATGAAATATTGAAACCCCCCATCACAAAAGTTCCCTTGGAGGGTCCTAATTAAGAAGAACCAACGACAACACCCGCATTAAGGTATTCAACTAGCACATTCCCTGCTACACCACTATTCTGCACATCAACATCAGTAGATGCATCATCCTCAACAAGTACGCGAAGGGGAGCTCGTATATGGTTTTAATTATGGAGGTACACTATCTACATCAAAATAAACGGTAACTCTTGTTCCTTCTCTAACAATCCCAGCTCTTTGATTTTATCATTTCTCCCCTAAATGTAGAGAGGATCTAGGCATATTAGGACAGAACACCTCAAAAATGAAATTCTTGAGAATGAACCATAAAACCCATTATACATATTCACAAACGTCACATACATTCATTATGGAGTGATACTTTATTTCATGATCCCAACCTATTACAAGATGTTTTACAAAAAACTGCGTCAGAAACCGTTTTTACTACCTCTCGAAAACTCTGAATATGACAACAATTGGTAATGAATCTTGGCATGGTCCTTATATCAGAAGTTTCATATTGGTGACTACTATAATGTGTTAAAAGTGCGTATCAATCTGACAAGCGATCTAAGAGTTATGGCAAAAACAACTAGCAGAGTCGAGTCTGAAAACTGTCAGGATTTTCTTGGATACTTCCTGAGTTCTACTGTTCGTCCGTTTTGACAACCCAAACAAGCTCAAAACCTGAATTTATTCCTTCAAGGACGTAGGAAATTGTTTTCTAATAAGAATGAAGGGTAAATCATCCAAAACGGAGGTCATATGAAGACTCTAGAGCGTTTTCCCCAAGCACTATACTTCTGAAATTTTCTAGTGACGGGAATTTATGAAACTCTTTGTGAATTTGAGTACAACTATCCTTATATGAGAATTTTGAAGAGTCCACATGTTCTATAATGATTACAAGGAGTATAAACTTACTTGACATGGGACCAAACCAGCGGAGGAGACCGGTGTTACTTCATTACTTACTTCTTCATCGACATCGGCAGATTCAGATTCTTCACAAAGTTCTTCAGTATCGGACGCTTTATCCAACTCCTCATCCTCTAGTTTATCTTCATCCTCTATATCCACGGTGTCTCCCAAAGCCTCAGAAGCATCAACATGGAAGTATTATCTACAATCCTTTTCGTACATAATGGTGACTATCAGAAGCGACAGGAGTAGTGTCCACACGTACCTACTGAAAGAAATAAACCAATTAATCAAGTCATGATATTCATGCTTTGAGTCAAGGAGATTAAATAAGAATGACTTTGCATCTCAATAGCTCAGAACTACAACGATGAATTCAACTTCAATTCAGATACTCACTCTAGCCCGAACGCTTCAAGGACAACAAAGGACGGCTCTAACTTTCATAATTTCCCATTCCTGGAAGCATGGACCTGTGACGACACCAAAAAAATTATCTTCTTCCTGGTAGAGGATCCAAGTGAGTCATACTTGGGGACTGACAACTCCTTCACTTTTGAAAGTTTAATACAGTAACATCCCTCAAAAATAGAATGTCTGGTCAGCAATGATACAAGCAACAAAACTTTTCTACATCAGTACTCACACGACTAGGAGCCTCCCCTTCTTAGTTGATCACATCCAGAAAGGTAACCCCATCCTTGTTATTACTTCAACCACATGATTCTAATGTTGGACACGCTCCGGACTCGGAAGCCACAATCATCTCCAGCTCAGTACTTCAAAGACGCAGTTACCTCAGATTCAAGCTTTTTCTCTCAACTTCTCGAATATTAGTTTACAAGTTGGTCCTCCTGGTACCTGTCCTGTTTCATGGTATTTGTCCCGTCTCCTGGTACTTGTCATGCTTCCTGGTACCTGTCCTGTCTCATGGTACTGTCTCCTGTACCTATTCGATTTATAAATTCAGAAATCGACAACAATCAGTGAAGAACGGGTCAAAACATCCTTAGTGAGAAGTGTTCATCTACGTCTCTACTATGACATACCAAAAGGACACATCAATCGGAGACATAAGCTAGGAGATATGAATCTTACACTAAAGTCTACACGGTCTGAAAATTCACATGGGACTAATAATCACAGATGTTTATGTATGATTGGCTGACCTATCCAACTCTGAATCGAGCGATTAATTTTGCATATGATAGCTTGGCCTCTTGGATTTAAAATTTGGGGTCAAATGTCAAAATCCGACATCGTATGAAACTTCAACAACTTTGGAAGCGAATGGTGTGCAAACTAGGGTTTCCAAACAGGATTCAGAAGACTCACCTTTATAGAGACCTTGTCTTCTTATGGAATTTCATCTTCTCAAACATACCATCCTTTCAGGTCGTACTGCATCTTCTAAGTAGACTTCATCAACCTTTCTACGACAAGAGAACTGGATCCCACCGTCAACCTCATTTGCAGTTCTGATCTACCATCAGCTTCTTCTGCCGGTTTCAAATATTTCCGAATTCGCTGCTACTAGCTATAACTCAAAGCATCATCTCCGGGTGTCCTTTCTTTCATCTACTGCCGCTTTGCTGACGATATCTGTCACGGACCGGAAAATTTCCGCCTCCGGCGCGTTACGCTGGGCAGGACAGAACTCCCCAATGCGTGATTTAAAAGAGAGTCACCGGACCTTAAAGCTTAACTTCTTGCTGGAAAGTGCAGGTAAATTTTTGCTTTCCAAACATGCCTTGTATGCATTATAATCGAAACGTAGTTCCCACATCATTCAAGCTACGTTTATACCGTTCCAGGTATATTTGCCTTCCCAAACATGCTTTCCAAGCATGGTACTCAGACCGTAGTCTCCATATCGTTCCAACTCACCCTTGACCTACAAAGGGTGCAAGGCCATTATTGCCCATGGTAAATGCATTTGACTAGCATACCATTCCAACTTACCCTCATTATACCAAGGGTTGAAGGCTACAAGCTAATGGGGATGCCTTTTGCAAGCATCACATAATTTCGTTTTACTGTCCAGGCCTAACTCATGCCTTGGACCAACACCTAGGCTATTTCAAGCCTAAGCTTCGCTTCATCAATTTTGCTTCGACCATGCACTGGAGCCTACACTTATCTTGTTTTTTCCAAGGGTGCAACATCCAGGCACATGCCATTCCATGCCGCGACGGTTCCAAGGAAGTATGAACAATCCATCAAATGGAATTTCAACTACCTCATCAAGTGTGGAACCAATCATCTCTTGCTTAGCATTGCCGAGCCAGATGATATGAGTTACCCAAATATCGCAATCATCTCTCAAATTAGATGATATGAGCGACAAGGTGATGCACCTCAATGCATTGCATTTCGGATGCCTACGTACCCAACCCGTACCTTGATGGGATCAAGCATGACCGTAGTTCATCATAGGGTCG
Organism: Papaver californicum; assembly: GCA_023531435.1. Classification (NCBI taxonomy): domain Eukaryota; kingdom Viridiplantae; phylum Streptophyta; class Magnoliopsida; order Ranunculales; family Papaveraceae; genus Papaver; species Papaver californicum. Next base: position 9,488,577 of record JAJJMC010010584.1, read on the forward strand.
ATTCGAAAGGGACAAACAACTTAATCATACTAAGGCAAAGCCAACTTCGATTTCAACTTCATCGCAAGGCCAAAGGCCAAGCAAAGCCTAGTCCGTGTAGGCCATAGGGATTTCGCAAGGTATGCACTATCTGGTTCATAACTATTGCTATTTATTATGCAAGTATGCATTATCAAGTACATAGCACGATTGAAAGATGCTTCGCATAATTTGAAGCTTCATCGTCTAAGCTACCAGCATATTGATGCTTATGCATCAAGTATGCTCCAACGTATATGCTACTTCGCATATCTACATGTGCATTACCCCTCATGCACATTCAAGCTTCATCGGTTGAGCTACAAACATATTGATACTTATGCATCAGGTATGCTCCAACGTATTGGCAACTTCGCATATCTATATGTGCATTACCGCTCATGCACATTCCAACAAAGCTCCCTCCATATATATGTTTTATTCGCATTTCTACAAACAAATATTAGAAAGGTAGGGGTCATCCATCGACTGCAAGGCCGCAAATGAGGATTTCTTGCCAAAGCCAAGCGAAGCATTCTCGGGTAAGCTACAGTTAAACACGCTGATGAGCATCAAATATACTCCATCGTATAGGCCACATCGCATTTATATGTGCATTATTGCTCATGCACATTCAAGCAAAGCTTCCCCCCTATATATGTTTTATTTGCATTTCCACAAATAAATATTTGAAAGGTAAGGGCCATCCATCGACTGCAAGGCCAAAAATGAAGATTTCTTGCCAAATCCAAGCATTCTTGGCTCGGTGATGCATTCTCGATACTGCATCACGGCATAATAGTGCCTTAGCACTATGATGCATTTACCAAATAACGACATTGGCTCGGTGATGCATTGGATAATGCATCACGGCATAATAGTGCCTTAGAACTATGATGCTCCAACTTACGCAACTTCGTCCCGGTGATGCATTGGATCATGCATCACGGCATAATAGTGCCTTAGCACTATGATGCTCTCACTTACGCAACTTCGACTCGATGATGTATTGGATCATGCATCATGGCATAATAGTGCCTTAGCACTATGATGCTCCTCGAATACGTATCATGCGTAATAGGGCCTTAACACTATAATTCAAGGTCAAGGCATCCACACCCCAATGCATATCTGGGTAAGCTTTATAAGCTTAGGATGAAGCTTCAACCCAGGCCATGACGCGTCCATGAGTAAGCGTCATGCAAAAATTACGGGTGTTACAATATCATTAGCACTTAATTGGTGCATACTCAAAATCTAAGCAAGCACCGGAACCAACTACTTGATTACAAGTAAGTTTAAATCTAAGGCTTAACTCTGCAACAAAGACATTGCCTGGAGGAGACAAAGCTAATAATATTTCTTGCTAGACACATACATAAAGAATCGATCCATGTGACTTGATCCTCTATTTGAGATGAGGCGGACCTGTTTTAGAAAGAAAGAAAGAGAGAAAGCGCCGACCATATCCCCACTTTTGCTCACGACAAGATGCATTCCTGACAAGAACGAGGGCGCCTACTATTCCCAGTCAAGGTTCGTGTTAAGAGGGACATATCTCAATCTCGGGTGTGACAGAGCCAACCAAGTTTTTTCCCTGACCAATGGGGATCCTCGTAGACTTACACTCCATGACCCTGCTTGTAACTGTTCAACCAACATGATTAGATCATAATTTCAACCCAGCTACGCTTCCCTTGGATCACGAATTGGAAATTCCGGGCAAGAACGTGGGCATCAACTAATCACATCCAACACTCACGCTAAGAGGAACTTATCCCAGTACCTGGAAGCCGAAAGCTAACTAAACCTTCTTCTACTATTAAAATTTAAGTTATGCGTATATAATCATTATAAGCATACTGTCACCATCTAGTGTTTACTTTGCAACATTACTGTTCCTCACTAAGCAGGGGACTTAATGTAGATGGTGAGTTTTTGACAAGGGTTAAAATTATAAAATCGCCCTTCTGCCTAGTTGCAGGAAAATAGAAAAGTCCGCACATATGATGCGTCGGAAAACCAACTTTGTTTTACCGCAAGCGCACAATGTCGAAAGATGTAACAATAGCAAATACGGTTCGTTCCCATAAGGAGTGTGAATCACTTCTACTAACCAATAAGAATAACTTTCGAGTCAAAATATGTTTCAAAAGATATTTTTCAGATTTTTTTAATAAAGAATTAAGCTAACAAATAGATAAAAGCAATTTAATAAACGTTGTAATCAAGGATGTAAAAGTGTTAAGGTTTCGGGAATCCGTTTTAGTTGAAAATTCCCTTTTTCTAAGCTAAAGTCTGTTTTAAAATCCTCAGTTTACGGTGATTAGGGTTTACTTGCGTTCATAACAAAGGTATCAATTTTACTCATGCAAAGTGGAAAATCTAGCTACTAGTACACGAAAGATATTTCGTTTAAGAATTGTAGAAAAGAATTATCAAAAATATTTGTTTGTTCTCAACCTAAGGTAGAATTTCGAAGCACTAAGTATACGTGGCATAAATAGTCAAGGAACATTCATAAATCAATTCAAAACAAGGTTTCAACGAGTTCTTTTACTAATCAAACAATGAACTATATGTGGCATAGAACATGAAAAATTATCGAGAAAGATAAACCATTGAAAGAGAGACAAAACATTAACATTAAGCTTTAGTAGTTGAAAACCCTAGTTTTGAAACACAAGAAAATTAATACTACAAGTTCATCCTTCACCCTAACAAGATATTTAGCTAGACATGGATTTCACAAAAGCCATAAAAATAATAAAGAAAATCATCTATTGTTTTAAAAATAAAATCTAAACCCTAGGTTATTTAATCTGTTCCTATGTGTCAGAAAGTATATCTGAAAGTCTCCTCTCTCTTGGTATTTATACATGAAGTGCTAGAGACCTAGAGCTTCCAAAAACTGGGAAACTTCCACTTGGACCGAGAAACCAGTCCCAATCAAACACACAAGCCCGACCTTAAAATTCAGGCCACATCAACCTTTTCCATCTCCGGTTACTTACTTTCAAACATTTTATCAAGCACTTTGAGTGCAATTCCTGGTTGAATTCTAACATGTGAAATTGGTGCTTCCAAAACCAAAATTTGCTCATGCCTGTGCAATTTATCATTCATCATTCAAATCACATAACCCATAAAATATCAAACCATCAAAACCATTCAGCTTCTATGAAGTCAACAACGTCACCATCAACCACCGTTTCTTTGCCATAACCAACCAATTTGAAAACCATCTCCGAATCTCTCTCGTACATAGCTGAGAACTTGGTAAATAACATTATCTCTTCTGCACCATTTCTTAAATTGATGGCAGCAAACAAAACCCATTTCACTCTTGTTTCAACTGAATCTACTTCTTCTCTTCCTCAAAATCAACGGCAAGGATATAAACAACTTTCCTGATTTTTAAAATCCAACCCTATATTTCCGTCCACATACCTAACCATCTCGCTGACCAGCTTTTTTGCATCTTCTTCTCTCTGATTCCTAGTTCAAATCCATGTATTCCACTCCTCCGCAGAAAACCCATTCAATCATTCATCTCAAATATTCAAGACAACCCATTGATTCATTCAACAGTGAACTCACACCCACTCTATTTCACGGCATCAGCTTCATCTCTACCCCTTATAAAAAACACCATTAATAGCACAGAACCATCTTCTAGTTATCGATCTCAAGTACTCAATTGAGTTTCTTCTAGTTCTTGGTCAAGAACTCTTCATTCACAATTCATGGCATCCACCAGAAAACCCATCTCTTATTTATCTTCTCTTTTCTGTCAAACATACCAACTCATTTGAATCTTTTCTATCTCAGGTGAGTCCTGATTTCATACCTATATGCGTCACCTTGTCCTCTCTGTTCTTTCTTGATCTCAACTGCAACCACAATCAAACTGAGACCCACTCTTAATTTCCTTCCCGTTGTTCATATTCTTCACTGCAGCTACTTGAAATTTCATAAAAACCCATTATTATGAATCGAGCCACAACTTAATTCAGTATAACCCCAAAAGTAAACCACCACCGGCTGCTGCTCTTTCCTTGATACCAGCAGATAAAACTATCACCATTTCTTCCTCACTGATTCTCGATCTGATACCCACACAATTTCTGTTCAAGACTTTATTTCATTTGATATGAATGGGAATTACTATTTGATGTTATAAAATATCTCCCAGCGAGATGTGGTGTAAATAAGACCACGTCAACTTTTTAGCTTCTCATCCACATCCCACCTTCACATGCTTGGTAGTCAAATTTGTTAAACTTTCCTGGGTAGTGCGCGTACTTCTGACTTCACCACAAAATACAAAATATTGTGTACTCCTTATATTCTGCGGGAAAATTGAGGATACATTCTCTACAAAAGGCTACATGCATTCCATGCTACTAACATAGTCTATAATCTCTACATAATAAGTCTCAAGCTCCTAGATGGATTACCCACTAGTCTAGAGAAAACTTGACTCTTCTCTATACAACTACAAACATTCTAAATTGGCCTTGTAGCCTCCTCATATCACAATATGCTATATCGAACTAGTCTCAAGTCGCATAAAATTCCACGGCTGAATTCTTTGAACTTATCTCGAATGCGCATTGATGTTCTAGTAATATCTACAAAATTTTGGAATAGCTAATGCTTAAACCCCAAAATAACACTTTAGCTTAACGTTTTGTTCGCAACAAAGTTGTCTCAAATTTCTCCTCTGAGTTTGAATGTGCTATCATAGCACTTTGCTTAAATATAAGCCACAAATAATGAGTCACTCTTCTCGGATGCGCCACAATCAATAAGCAATTCCATAAAAGACGCATTGAACCTCTTTTCTAGGCTAACCCTATCCTTCTTTCTTACCAGTACCAAGTTAGCACTAGCAATTTGACTTAGCACCACATTGGCACCAATTACCTACAATAGCACTAAAAGCGCTAACTTTCCTGACAGTAAACCCTAGCACCTGAGAAGTGTTAACTAACCTAAAATTTTCTTAGCCAACACCTTTTATCCTAATAAGGCCCTAGAAAACGTATCATCACCTTGGCACCTAAACCCTATCACTAAAGTGGTAACCCTAAATTCTAGCGCCAAATGCGCAATCTTTCTTGGATAGCTCTAGCCAGATGCACCCTCGAGCAACGACTAAGGCCAATACTCCCTATCTCCTTGGCGCCCGAGGCCTTCTCCTTGGCGCCCTTGAATTTCTATCACGTCGTTATCCAGTGCGACGCGTTCCTAGCGGCCAAGCTCAGCACGTCTCAAATCTAACACGCCCTTAACAGCCAAGTTAAATGCATCTCACAGCCAGCGCATCCCAGCTACCAAGGCCAATGCATCTCCAAGCTAGATCATATGCGTCTCTACCTTTTTCTAGCACGTCACTAAGTCATGTGCGTCCTGCTAGGCCGATGCGCCCCTAGTAATTAGCTCCTTGACGTCCCATCCCCTTGGCGTCCTAGCCATTATCTCCTCAGCGTCCGAAGCCTATACATCTCTATCTCCTGTGTGTCTCTAGCAAACTTTGCGCGTCCCTTATACGTCTCCTATCCTTGGCGCCTTCGTATCCTACGCGTCTTGAATCCATGCTATCCTCCACGTCCTATCTCATATGCGTCTAAGGACTATGCGTCCTTAGCTCCTATGCGTCACTAGCAACTTTAGCGTCATTGGCCTCTTATACACCTCTAGTCATGTCTAACACGACCCTGAATGACGTTCATGGCGCCCATGGCCTATCATAGTCATACTTAGCGACTTAGACACAAGTGCATTGACCCTAATGCTAACAATACTATCTAATTAAGGTGCTAACTTCAAACGTCTCTAATACAATCTTTCTAACTTTAGTATAATTGATATTTACTAGAAACTATGCATATTGGTCTTACTACTGAGACGTTAGCACATTATACTTTTATATTAAAAGAGTTAACACATTCCTATTTGCGTTAAGTAGCTAGTACTATTTTTCTTAGCTACTCCCCTCGTGCCTTTCTTCTCAATACATGACCTAAATTGAGTCTCATACGAATTCTAATAGGTCTCCTTGGTTAAGGAACCCTCTACAATATTTGGCCTCAAATGGCTATCAGACTTACAATTAGTCGCTTCTGAGCTAATACTTAGCCATTAAATATGCCACTTTACATTCAAGAAAGTAAATGGCCACTGAACTTCCCATACTCGACAATATAAATCTGACTATCAATCCAATGAGTCACATAATTTATCTCACTCACTTAGCAAGTCATTTGACTTGACTTGACTTAATCAAAACCATAGTGGCTTATGACTCCACTATTTCCACGAAATATTAAATACAACATGGGGGGATTCTCATTGGGTATTGGTCCGGCGGTCTATGGCATCGTGGGTGGTGACACAACCTCCACGAACAAGAAGGTAATAAGAAGTTGGCGGTTACAGAGCCGTTGACAGGATGAGGAGTAGTGGTCAGAAAGGTCTTCCCTACTTTCCGGGAACCACCACAATACAAACTCCACAATCATCACTTTTCTATCTCTCCCTAAGTTCTACGACTTACGAGAAATTAGTGTGTCTTTTTCAAACTATAAATAAATAATTTTTATATGTTCAAAATAAGACAGAAACACAAGACAAACAAGATAACCAGTCTGGAGAAACAAAACCTATAGAATTAGTGATTCCTCTCAGAGAATCCACTTTCTTCTCCATATATTATCACACTAATATTTTCTGAACCTTCTTTGCTTCCCTCCCCTAAGACCTACCCAAATCTTTTCCATCTTTGTAATCGAAGCAGGACGTAAACGGTTATTTCTTAGTTTAGGCTCGTCCTGTTCGAGTTTGATCTCTCAAACCTACCTAAAAGTACCATTTTGCAGTATATTTGTTTTCTCCTTAAAACAATACCTATCCTGGAAGTCTTGTGCAAGAAATTAAGAATAAAATCATTCTACAAACTTTATTATTGAATAAGTATAAGTTTATTCCTAATCTTGATCAGACTTGCAGAAACAACAACATAATCATATCTTGTTCTTCTGCACTTAAGATGGTACTGCAATACTAGCACATCTCCAACTTCAAGTCTTCCCAGCAATGATTTCTCAGAAAACAAAAAGAGAATGGTAAAAAGTGAGTATATCAATCAGAAGAAAATAATGATATCAAGGGAAATAAATGATTATAAGAGTTTAGTCACCATTAGAATTAGAGAGGAGAATATATTAGTTGTCAGGTTAGATGCATCAATCTCCTTCATTTACATCAAACCTAACGACTAATACGTCTCTACTCCGAAAACTCTATGGTTGTAAGTTGTACCCTTTGGCAGGTTTCATGTAAAATACGAGGTTTAAAAAGATTTTAATAGTTACATAAGCAAACCTGAAATTACAATCACTTGGAAACTTTCTCCACAGTAGGTATTCTCCAGCTTCAGGACTTTGCATCAGTGAATCCTCACAAAAAAAAAAACAAAGTGGTAGTAAGTAAGTGTATCAACCAACATTAACTAATGATAACAAGGGAAACTAATTGTTATATGAGTTTACCCACCAATGAAATTAGAGAGGAGAACATATTGGTTGTCAGGTTTGGTGCATCGATCTCCTTCATTTACAGCAAACCTAACGACCAGTACATCTCCACTCCGAAAACTCTATGGTGGTAAGCTTTATCTTTTATCAGGAATCATGTAAAAACATATAAGATGACAAAACAAACCTGAGATTAAAAAGGAAGCATGCAACTTTACATCGATTGTAGCTCATATAATTGAAATGCGTGCACATGTGTAGGTACCCTAAAATTACCACATCTCTTATCTTGGTGACATTGATCCTGCAAGGCTACTTGTCTAGTTTGTTCCGTCGATCTCCATAAGGTGATATTGTTTTTTTGCCAAAAGATTAAAATCACATGCATAGGGTTTATAGTAAACTAAACAAGTGATATGTTTTTTATCCGAAAATTCTAGAAGATGAGTTGATTCTTTTATAGTTTATGAATACAGTAATGGTGCAAAAACACCAACAACTCTTATGTTGTTGTATACCAATCCTGCAAGTCCTAAGTTTCTATGAAGCACCTACAAGGCTATACCATGGTAGCACATGAGGTGATTGAATGTTTGGCAGAAATCATCAACATTAAAATTTATGGAAATATAGGTAACGAAACAAACCTAAGATTAATTTACTATCTCCGCAGTAGGAATTCTCCAGCTTCAGAAATTTGCTTCAGTGAATCCTCACAAACCAAAAAGAGAAAGGTAGTAAGTAAGTGTATCAACCAAGAGTAACTAATGATAACAAGGAAAAATAATTATTATACGAGTTTACCCACCAATGGAATTAGAGAGGAGAATGTATTACTCGTCAGGTTTGCTACATTGATCTCCTTCATTTACAGCAAACCTAACGACTAATACATCTCCACTATGAAAACTCTATGGTGGTATAAATTGTATCTTTTTTCAGGAATCATGTAAAAAACATAGTTAAACAGATCATAATAGGTAAAAAAACAAACCTGAGATTAGAAAGGAAACCTGCAACAGCCTCGTGTTCATGGGAATGGATAGAATCATAGATGAAAGATACAACTCATATTGATGTAAGTATATACCTAATCCTGCAAGGCTCTCTAAGAGATGGAATAAATTTATTTTGACATAGTTGATTTAGGCTAAAAATAAATTTATTCCAACACTTAAACAGACTTGCAGGACCAATACTGTCCATATGGGAAACCAAACAACAAACCACATATAAGAAATCTAGTAAAAAATAAACTATTAAAATAAAATGCTTTGCAAGAAAAATCAATAAACTTTAAATGTAACACCCGCAATTTTCAAATGAGGCTTACTTAGGGATGCATCATGGTCTAGGATGAAGCTTTACCCGAAGCTTATAAAGCTCACTTAGGATTGCGTCAGGGTATGATGCCTTGACATCGAATCGTAGTGTTAAGGCCCTATTACACGTGATACATGACTGAGAATGCATCACTGACCCTATGTGGAGTACCCGAGAGCGCATCATAGTGCAAAGGTACTATTATACCGTGATGCATGATTGAGAATGCATCACTGAATTAATGTTCTTATTCGTGAATGCTTTATAGTGCTAATGCACTATTATGCCGTGATGCATAATGGAGAATGAATCACTGAACCAATGTCGCGTATCCCCGAGAATGCATTATAGTGCTAATGCACTATTATGCCGTGATGCATGATTGAGAATGCATCACTGAACTAATGTTCTTATCCGATAATGCATCATAGTGCTAATGCACTATTATGCCGTGATGCATGATTGAGAATGCGTCACTAAGCCAATGTTGCGTATTCGAGAATGCATCATAGTGCTAATGCACTATTATGCCGTGATGCATGATTGAGAAAGCATCACTGAGCCAATATTGCTTACCGAGAATGCATTATAGTGCTAATGCACTATTATGCCGTGATACATGATTGAGAATGCATCACTGAGCCAATGTTGCTTACCGAGAATGCATCACTGAGCCAATGCTGCATAAGTGAGAGCATCATATTGCTAATGCACTATTATGTCGTGATGCATGATTCAATGCATTACTGAGCCAATGTTGCGTATGTGAGAGCATCATAGTGCTAACGCACTATTATGCCGTGATGCATGATTGAGAATGCATCAATGAACCAATGTTGTGTATATGAGAGCATCATAGTGCTAATACACTATTATGCAGTGATGCATGATTGAGAATGCATCACTGACCGTATATGGAGTACCCGAGAGCGCATCATAATGCTAATGCACTATTGTGCCGTGATGCATGCCCGAGAATGCATCACTAGAAACTGCAGTAGATGAACGTCATATATCCCCCTTATATCCACTTGTATAAATGCAAGTAAAACATATATAGGGAGGTGGTGTTGGTTGGAAATCGATGAAGCTTAGCTATACTAACTAGAAAGCGGATTTTCCTAGAGGCGCCAACCAGTTAGCGGATTAGCTTAGAAGCGCCAACTAGTTAACGAATTAGCTTAGAGGTGCCAACTAGTTAGCGGATTAGCCTAGAGGCACCAACCAGTTAGCGGATTAGCCTAGAGTCTCCAACCAGTTAACGGATTTTCCTAGAGACGCCAACCAGTTAGCGGATTAGCCTAGAGGCGCCAACCAGTTAACGGATTTGCATAGAGGCGCCAACCAGAAAGCGGATTTGCTTAGAGGCGCCAACTAGTTGGCATTTTTTCCTAAGTGCAGTCGATGGATCTCATTTCCCTTTCTTTTATTTATTTGTAAAAATGCTAATAAAACATATATATGGAGGAAGCTTTGCTTGAATGTGCATGAGCGGTATTGCACATATATATGTGATGTAGCCTATACGTTAGAGCATACTTCATGCATAAGCATCAATATGCTTATAGCTTAAACGATAAAGCTTGAATGTGCATGAGTGGTAATGCACATATATATGCGATGTGGCCTATACGTTGGAGCATACTTGATGCTTAAGCATCAATATGCTTGTAGCTTATCCCATAAAGCTTGAATTATGTGAAAGCATCATTCAATCGCGTTGTGTACTCGAGAACGCATAATTGCACAGCAAATAACGGTAGTTATGCACAAACTAGTGCATACCTTCAAAAGTACTTCGGCCTATACATTCTAGGATTTACTTGGCCTTTGGCCGTGCGATGAAGTTGGAATAGATGTTATCTTTGCCTTAATAGGATTAAGTTGCATGTTCCTATCGAATTGACACTCTGTTGAACTACGGGCATGCTTGATCCCTTCAAGGTACGGGTTGGTACGTAGGAAGCCGTAATACAATGCATTGAGGTGCAGCACCTTGTGGTCGGTTGTCAGCCAAGCAAAATTAATTCTAGTTCTTACTTCACTAATATAGATTATAGTATAGTAATAAGAACAAGTTCGTTCCCACAGAAAGGCAGGTGATTGTTAATTACTTTCGATTACTTATGTAAACAGGGGGGTTTTGGTTGTGATTATAACTAAATTATGCTAAAAAAATAGATTAAAACGAATATCAGAGATAAAGAACATTGGTTAGAGAGTTCATCTTCCATCTTCCAACAATTTATCAACTAAATCATACTCAACATTCATGCACTCTCAATATCAATAACCCTAAAGCATCCTATCACATGCTTACTCCGGCAAAAATCCTATTATCATCAAAGGCGCAAAAGCCACTCTTTGAATCTTTTTCAACGAATAACTTGGTGCAAGAGCCACTCAAGTTTAACCCAATAAAATAAATGCTCTTTGTGAGTTGAGGTTATTATAAGCAATCCGGCGCAAGAGCCACTCGGATTTAACCTAGGTCATGCTTCTACACATAATTGCATGGTAACATCCCGTTATTAACAACTATGTTATGCTACTTGTAACAAGGATCTTTCGATAATTCCGGATCTCAAACCCTAGTTTAGCTATATATGTCAATGCATGCTCATCTAATTCGCGACTTAAACAAACAAGCAATCCATCATACAAGGCTAGGGCTGTCAATATACATCCGAATTCCGAAATCCGTTTTCGACAATCCGATATCCTATAGGATTTTATCCGATTTATCGGATTTCGGATTCCGGAATCGGAATGACTATCTGATTTTCCTACGTTAACCTAACGGATCCGGATTAGGCAACATCCGGTAGGTTAAAATCCGAAATCCGATAACCTAGGGGCTTTTTCGGAATTTGCACCCTGAATTATATTTCACAGCAGCGGCAGGCAGCAGCTTCCTCTTTACTCTTTAGGGATTTCGTCTGAAAGTGAAAGTCTCTCTTCTGTCTTCTCTTCAGTCTTCACTCTTCAAGTCAGAGCTACAGGCGATTCTTTTCCTTCATCTAAACTTCAACCAGGTAATTTATTTGTTTTTTGTTTTGTGATTTGGGAAGTTTTCAGTAATTTGATTAACTTGATTTTTAGGTTTCGATTGGGTGTGTTGATTAACTTGATTTTTAGGTTTCAGTATATGGGTGTTGATTTGTTTTCTGTTTTCAGTATATGGGTGTTGATTTGTTTTCTGTTTTCAGTATTAGGGTATGAATTTTGTTACTCAGATTGTAACTATTGACTAGGGTAGGAATTTCAAAATCTCAGATTGAATTTCAACAGTACACAAAAGTCTCATAAGAAAATGATTATGGACATGCCTGCATTACTTTGGGTCCTGGTTTCTTATATTTTCTGCCCGTTTCTTACTGTTTAATCTAATGCCAGGATTGAAGTATAGTTCCAAACAAATTAGAATTCTGGAGGAAGTTGTTGCTGAACTGTGCCAACTGAAGGTGTTAGAAAAATTGGTATATCCTGTTCTTTATCTCTTAAATAGTGTCATTCAGAAAACACTAAACAGCTTGTACATCAATTTCACTTGGTTGTTTGTTGATAAATCTTAAATTTTGGACACTATTGAACCCTTACTTAGGACCATGATATAAAAACAGACTACAACCATTAACGGCAATAGCATATTGCCTACTGTTTGAAAGAATCCTATGCCCATCTTAACGACTTTCATGTTATGGGTTTTGGGTGACTCTGCTAATATGTTTGCATCCTTGTTACTTCGTATAGCTGTTTCTTCGTATCTCCATGTCTTTAGATGCATCATGTCATTTTGTATTATTGTCAAATGAGTGGAGGAATACCTGTTAACCAGAAAGCCAACATATTTTGAATTTTCTCATATTTACTTTGGCAGTAAAAATGAGACAGGTAGAGAAGCGACGAGCCAATATGAGATTTAACACCCTAAGTTTCTGACCTTGTCTCCTCATGATGTTTAATGGCTGACATGCATTCAGTTTATCTCACATGCCACCAACACAATTCAGTTACTTATCGACCTCTGTGATGAATGATACCTTACATGAATAGCTTATGTGTTTGAAAGACCCTTTTATTTCAAAGATTACAGAAGCTATTTTTAGGTGATACATCCTTAACTATACATTTATATTTTGACTAGCTGGTGTTTGTACTTCTTTCATTGGGAGCATGCCTAATATCTGCTTTGCTTTTCTAGTAATATGACTCTATTTTCGCAATTATAATTATATTTGTGTCCTTTGATATATGACAGGCAGTCAGGCACATTATATTTTGGGTCTTGCATTACTAAAAAGGGAAGAATATACTGAAGGAGTCCAACAACTTGAAAAGGTACTACAACCGATTATGTTTATTTGATATATGCTTGGTTTCTTTTTGGAAAAATTGTTTTGCTTATGTCCATGTGTTTTGAGCTGATATACAAAGCTTATCCTCTAATACTTTGTTCTTTTTTTTTCAGAATGTCTCAAAGAGAATCCAATCAAGTTGGAACCCCAAGCTGCAGTCAACCAAATTGTTCACAACAAGAACTAGGAGAACAAAGTGTTGGATGTTCAACAACTGCTTCAACACCTTCTAGTAAGAGACCAGCACTAGTTGAAGCAGAAGAAGATGATCCAATTATTGTTGCTGCAATGAAAAAATTACGAACAACAAGGTCACTGGTATGGGATGAATTTACAAGGAAAGTTACTAAAAGGCTTGTAAAAGGGAAGTTGGATGAGTATGAGGCTGTCGTTGAAGGTAAATGTCATCATTGTGGAAAGGTAATTGAAGCATGTAGTGAAAAAGGAACTAGCCGCTTGTCTGCTCATCTAAAAATCTGCCCCAAGAAAGAAGAAAACAAGCCAGGACAGATGAAGATTTCTACAGCAATGAAAAAAGCAGGTAACCAAGCAACTAAAATAATTAATTGGAAGTATGATCCAAATGTTACTAGGTTATGCATTGTTAAAATGATTGCTAAGCATGATTACCCTCTTAACATGGTTGAGCATGTCTACTTTAGAGAGTTTTGTAAGTCTTTGAACCCTGCTGCTAAAATACCATCTAGGAATACAACTAGATCAGATCTAATGAGGTGTTATGTTGAAATGAAAGCTGAATTGCAACTACAATTGGATAATTTGACTTCCAAATGTAGTCTTACAACTGATATGTGGACTGCCAAACATACTAAAGATTGTTATTGTTGTGTGACATGCCATTTTATAGATGATAAGTGGAATTTGCAGAAGAAAACCTTAGCTTACATTGTAGTCCCATCACCACATACCGGAGATGTTTTCTCAGATTTTATCAAAACTTGCACTTTGGAATGAAACATAGATAGGAAGTTGTTTGCTTTAACTGCTGATAATGCTAGTGCGAATGGCGTTATGATGAGAAATCTGATTAGTTGGCTAGATGGTAAGAATTGTATATTGCTTGAAGGAAAAATGTTTCACATGAGGTGTAGCAACCACATACTACATTTGATTGTATTGTATGGCATGAAAGTAGCTGCAGAGTTTATAGAGGGCATTGGAGGGTGTGTTAAATATGTTAAGTCTTCACAAGATAGGAAAGAAAAGTTTGAAACAGCATTGGAACAATGTAGATTGTCTGGAAAGTCAGTTAGTTTAGATGTGGACACAAGGTGGAACTCCACTTTTCTAATGCTTAAGAATGCAATTGCACTTCAAGAAGGTTTTGAAAGACTAAATGAGTTTGATCTTGATTTCAATCTTCTTCCATCTAGACAGCAGTGGGAACAAGGAAAAGTAATTTGCAATTGTTTAGAGGTTTTTAATGATATTTCAAATAAGTTTGCAGGGATTAAGTATCCAACTGCAAACTTGTATTATAATGGGGTGTATGAAGTTAACAAATGCATCAAAAGTTGGGAAGATAGTTCTTTTGTCTATATCAAAGAAATGGGGTTAAAAATGAGAGAAAAGTTTAATGCATATTGGAGTGACTGCAATTTGGTTATGAGCATTGGAGTGGTTTTAGATCCAAGGTACAAGGCAAAATGGGTAAAGTACACATATAAGAAATTGTATGGTTTTGATAACTATGGAGATGAGTATGAGAAATTCAAAACAGACTTGAGCCAACTTTTCAATGCATATGAATCTGAAAGCAGCACTGCAGCTCCTGATTTCTTTGCCAACTCTGTCTCTACCATGGATGTAAGCAGCTCAGGTACAAGTACAACTAACCCAGATTATGCTGAGTTTATGATGGAAAATGATGAAGATGGTGTTCAGAAGTCTGAGTTGGAGAAGTACTTATAAGAACCAATTCTTCCATCTCTGTCACCCCAAGATGAGTTTAACTTTGATATATTGAGTTGGTGGAAGCTAAATGCC
>JAJJMC010010584.1:9504223-9521644 GCA_023531435.1 Papaver californicum
AAGATGAGTTTAACTTTGATATATTGAGTTGGTGGAAGCTAAATGCCTCTAAGTACCCAACTCTCGCAAAGATCGCAAGAGATGTTTTGGATGATCCAGTGACTAGTGTGGCATCAGAATCCATGTTTAGTGATGGTGGTAGGGTTCTTACAACACATAGAACTTCATTAGATCCAGAATTAGTCCAAGCATTGCTTTGTCTAAGTGATTGGTTGCCAGACTTCTTTGATCCAGGTTAAATTTTTTTTCCTTTGCTTTTATCCTCAATTTTTCATAGTTTCAATTGTTGTTCTTCTGATTTCTGATTGATTTTGAATATTTGTGTACTAATGCAGATATGGAAATTGAAGACTGAAGTTGATGCAACAACATGCAAGCAGCCAAGCAAGAGCGCTGCCATTTGCTTTTATTTCTTTTGCTTTGTTTGTGACTTTTTATGGGTTGTCTTTGTATTTTCTTTTCATGTGTGAGACTGAGAGACTGAACTGAACTCTGTTTTAGAACATTTTGAATGTGTATGAAGTCAGAAGAAGTCATTTTAATTTTTTTTAATTTTTTTTTTTTACCCAGAATTCGGATTTTATCGGAAAAATCCGGAATTCCGATATCCTTAACCTTAACCTTATCGGATTGGGTTTTCTAGAATCCGTCGGATTTTATCGGATTTCGGAATTCCGATATCCTTAACCTTAACCTTAACGGATTTGTTAAAATCCGACGGAATTTAATCTGTTGACAGCCCTATACAAGGCGCTATAAACGGTAGAGCATAAGCGATATTGAAAAGATTATGAACATATGAGAATGAATACTTCAACTAATAAACATGTTTTCCAACTTAGGAATATATCTCTAACCGATAAGAAAATTTTATTTCATTATGGATTTCTAAAAATACATGGAAAATAATCAAGAAATCAAGTAAAGCAAACCCTAGAAATCGTGATGATGAATCGCAACTCCAAGCCCTAGCTTCTTGTTCTCCTTGTGTTCTCAAGTATCCAAAAGTGTCCCAAGATGTAAAAAATGTCTTTCTAGGGTTATGGAGGTCTTCTTATATAGTATCCATCATATCTAGGTGTTAGAGTCCTAATGGGACCATGATACCTTGATTTGGAAGTCAAAAACGTGTCTTAGAAGTGCCTCCCGTCGAGTCATAATGGGTAGGCAAGACCCCCTCCTTAACTACCGATTGTATGGGCTAAAAATATAACTTTCCTGTACCCAAAACGTGCCATAATCGGTAGGCTCGCTTTCCGTGTAAACTACCTATTGTTGGAGATCAAAAACAAAGTTTTCCTGTACCCGAAATCGCTTATAATCGGTAGGTTATTTTCCCTTGTAAACTCCCGATTGTGATGCTAAGTGTTTCATTATTTTCTTTCGTCTATTTTGCTCATAACTTCCTCATACGAACTCCAAATGACCTCATTCTTTTTGCTTTAGCTCCGTCTTCTCGTTTTCTTAAAAATGGTATTGAGAAGTCCTAGATTTGAATGAGTTGAACTCGGTCTTTGGCTCTTCTCTATTGGCCTTTAAACCCCTAGGTTTCACTAGTGGACGAGTTATAGTCTCGTGAGGGTTTACAAGAGGTATACCCACAAAACCTAATTTCCAACTTCAAATATTCCAGAGCACCTGCATCCAAAGAGCTACGAAGACATAAAGTTTCTGCACACTAACAATAAGAAGTTCGAAGTATAAATAACAAAATTCCCATGCTTAACCCTTGAGTTAAGAGAAAACCACCATATAAAAGAATCCAGGTTCGAGAGCGACCGAATGTTTCTGCCTCACCAACAAGATTTTATGAATTTGACACTCAAAAGACGCACTTTATGGTTCTCATGTATGTGCTGGCAGGAATGAAGATAGAAATCCTCCACACATTGAATGGTGGAAAAGAAAAGGTAACCTTCCGAATCTCCCATAGAACGTGGGACGAAAAAGAACCCCTTTTTGTTTTTCTAGTGACCTCTAATAAAGGAAATCAATCACTATGGGAGGATGTGAATGCTTACTCACCTTCTCATCCGATCGGCAATCAACACCACTCTCACAGCACCCAATAGAAACGTCTTCGGTCATCAACTATTGATGATGAACTCTTGAACTTCGTAGAACCTTGACAATTTGTAACTCTTTTTCTCAATTTGTTGTTGTTTGAAACTTATTTATAGATTTCTTCTTCCCCACGGCCTTATTCAATGAATACAAAAGAAAATATACAATAAAGCAATGATAATCATTTTTTTTTAGTTCAAAATATAAACTGAAAAATAAATGATGAAATTACTACGGCCGTGGGATAAAGACTTTACCACTTGATTCTTCACGACTTGTACTGCCTTGATATCATGAACTTCACTAACTCACATTTTTTGATTTCTTTCGCTTTTGTACATAAATCTCCAACAAGTATGTATAATTATGCTAATTGTATTGTTGCTTTACTTGAATATGAAATTTGCTCTTTGTCGTACTATTGCTTATAAACCTTGACAGTCTCCAACTTTCCTTTAAATTTTTGATGTTCCGCTTGTTGATGATGATATGTTTCTATGGACCTGTTGTTGTCGAGAGAATGGTTCCAACTGCAAACAAGACTAGAAGATAGAGTTACCAATTCTGAAGGCACCCTCATGATTGATAGAAATAGCACTCAAGAGATCAAAAAGTAGTGCTGAAATTGGTGCGAGGTTGGGTAGCTCATCATTCTACTCAGAATTTGCGCAGATGAAACCCTTTATACGGACAATTGAAGGTTTGGTGCCTCACTCATGGGTATTAAATGATCAACTCTTATAATATTGTATTCTCTACCGGCAGTTTAAGTCCATTTTTTTCATCTCTAGCCTCTCAACAACTAAGCACTCCGAATATAGTTCTCTAATACTTCTAAGTTCAGTTGTTTCGGTTAGAACTCCAATTGTAAACGTAGCTATAAGTATACTAAGTGACTCTAAAATCTCTAAAAGTTGAAGGCTTTCATGCAAATATGTACAAAAGTTTTAAAATTCTACCTACAAAAGCAAATACTAAAAACTCTATATGCTTAATTACTCCCCCACACTTAAACTTTACATTGTCCTCAATGTAAAATCAAGATGGGAAATCCTAACATGGTATGGAAAAAAAAATCAAAAGAGAAAGATAGAAATAAAAAACCAATGGGTTTCCTCCCATTTAGCGATTAGTTTAAAGTCTTCATCCCGACTGTCTGGTCCCCCATAAACCAACAATCTGAATATTTGGGGATCCACCCGTAGAACAATCTTCCTTGCAAATATTAACTTCACACAAACATTAGTACAAGAAAATAATAGTGAAGTTATCACTCGATAAAATTTTCCTCCACACTTAGTCTTTTCTACACTCGGAAGTGGATAAAGAACATAAAATTCGGGAACTTCTATAGACTCCTCTTTGCTAACCTGCATAGTATGAGAATCAAATATTTCCAACAACGGATATTTAGAAGCAAAGTAACTCAACAATACTTCTGAAGCACATACATTCAAGCTAAAACGAGGTAAAGGAAAAGGATCAACAAGCAAAGGTTCAATCAAACCTTCTAAAGTCTCTTGAATTATGGGATCCTTATCTTTTTCAAAATTTTCTAATGAATTACTTACCTCTTGTGTATTGTGGTCCTCTATTAAAATTTCTAACCGTTCTTCATTAGTTTCTGCCTCAACAAGAATCTCGGCATCAACATTATCAATATCATCCTCGACAAATTTAAATGGGTCTTCCACACTATTGCTTAATTCGGTTTTATTCTCAACATACTCCTCTTCGTTTTCAGACTCACAGTAATCAGAATCTTTATCGGTTTCCCAACATTTATCAGAACGTCGTTTAAATTCCATACGAATGGTCCTACTAATTTCTTCGAGAAGCTCTTCCGAGGGTCCGTCATCTTCCAGCTTGTATAGTTTCTGAGTAGGTTTTCTGACATTCAAACACTTTCCCTTATTAACTATAGTAGAATCTCTTGCACATGAATCTTCCCTTTGAACGAGTGAATGATCATTATTAATATCAAGAATTGAGTTAGCTACAATATTATCATCAAAAATCAGATTCGGAGTTGGAATAACGTCATCACTGGTGTAAGGATTTTCAAAAGGTTCAAAATCATCATCGTATCCCATAGAATAACGTCGCTCACGTTCATCTCTCAAAGTTCTTTTAGCTTCTAGAATTTATGCACATGATGCCCCTTCATCTATCAATTGCTCAAACCTTCTATCAAGTTCTTTCAAACTTGGTAGTGTTACACAATTACTTGTGGTAGAGTTTCTAAACCTTATCTCCTCCCGTTGAATAGGTGAATGATCATAATTACGATCAAGAGTAGATTTATATAAACCATCACAAGCATAATTATCCTCCCCTCCTTGTAATTGTTCACTTACATACCTACTATAAGGAGATTGGCATGTATGAGAATAATTAAAAGGGTACGTTGAATATTGGTCATAACCAAACGATTAGTTGTGATTATACTCCCCGTATAATTGGAAATTTTCATAGGGTTGAGATTGAAAACCAAATTAATTACCATTATAAGCTTGATCTTGTGCACCGTACATGGAATACAATTACCTGAAACAAGGTTAGAAAATAAAAACAAAAACAAAAACAAAAAAAAAAGTAAAAAAAAAGAGAAAAAAAAAATAACAATCCTCTATGCCTCCCCGGCAGCGGCGCCAAGATTTGGTCGCTTTTCATCCAAGCAAAATTAATTCAAGTTCTTACTTCACTAATATAAATTAAAGTATATTAATAAGAACAAGTTCGTTCCCACAGAGAGGCAGGTGATTGTTAATTAATTTCGATTACTTATGTAAACAGGGGGGTATGGTTGTGATTATGACTAAATTATGCTAAAACAAATAGATTAAAACGAATATCAGAGATAAAGAACATTGGTTAGAGAGTTCATCTTCCATCTTCCAACATGTTATCAACTAAGTCATACTCAACATTCATGCACTCTCAATATAATAAACCCTAAAGCATCCTATCGCAGGCTTACAACGGCAAAACTCCTATTATCATCAAAGGCGTAAAAGCCACTCTTTGAATCCTTTCAACGAATAACTTGGTGCAAGAGCCACTCAAGTTTAACCCAATGAAAGAAATGGTCTTTGTGAGTTGAGGTTATTCTAAGAAATCCGGAACAAGAGCCACTCGGATTTAACCTAGGTCCCGCTTCTACACATAATTGCATGGTAACATCCCGTTATTAACAACTATGTTATGCTACTTGTAACAAAGATCTTTCGACAATTCCGGATCTCAAACCCTAGTTTATCTATAGATGTCAATGCATGCTCATCTAATTCGCGAATTAAAAAAACAAGCAATCCATCATACAAGGCGTTATAGAGGGTAGAACATAAGCGATATTGAAAAGATTATGAACATATGAGAATGAATACTTCAACTAATACACATGTTTTCCTACTTAGGACTACATCTCTAACCTATAAGAAAATTTTATTTCATCTTGGATTTCTAAAAATACATGGAAAATAATCAAGAAAACAAGTAAAGCAAACCCTAGAAATCGTGATGATCAATCGCAACTCCAAGCCCTAGCTTCTTGTTCTCCTTGTGTTCTCAAGTTTCCAAAAGTGTCCCAAGATGTAAAAGATGTCTTTCTAGGGTTATGTAGATATTCTTATATAGTATCCATCATATCTAGGTGTTAGAGTCCTAATGGGACCATGATACCTTGATTTGGAAGTCAAAAATGTGTCTTAGAAGTGCCTCCCGTCGAGTCATAATCGGTAGACAAGACCCCCTCCTTAACTACCGATTTTAAGGGCTAAAAATATAACTTTCCTGTACCCAAAACGTGCCATAATCAGTAGGCTCGCTTTCCGTGTAAACTTCCGATTGTTGGAGCTCAAAAACAAAGTTTTCATGTACCCGAAATCGCTTATAATCGGTAGGTTATTTTCCCTTGTAAACTCCCGATTGTGATGCTGAGTGTTTCATTATTTTCTTTCGGCTATTTTGCTCATAACTTCCTCATACGAACTCCAATTGACCTCATTCTTTTTGCTTTGGATTCGTATTCTCGTTATTTTAAAAATGGTATTGAGTTCTCCTAGATTTGAATGATTTGAATTCGGTCTTTGGCTCTTCTCCATTGGCAGAACTTAACTTCCTTGTTCATTTCGTGTCGTAATGAACTCATTTCTTCTTCTTTGGTTGAAAACACTTCAAAACTCCTAACAAACTCATAAACAAACAAAATCAAAGAATAATGATATGAAAAATAACAAGAAATTAATGAATTAGAGTATCTAAATAATGCAAATAATGCACCTATCAAATTCCCCCACACTTGCCTTTTGCTAGTCCTCGAGCAAACTACAAATCTAAACTAAACTAAACTACAACAACTCCATTTCGTTGAGGATAAGGTTACAATTAGCATGTGTAACAAACCTTTCAACCCCTAGGTTTCCCTAGTGGACAAGTTATAGTCTCGTGAGGCTTTACAAGAGGTATACCTACAAAACCTAATTTCCAACTTCAAATATTCTAGAGCACCTGCATCCAAAGAGCTACGAAGACATAAAGTTTCTGCACACTAACAATAAGAAGTTAGAAGTATAAATAACAAAATCTCATGCTTAACCTTTGAGTTAGGAGGAAACCACCATATAAAAGAATCAAGGTTCGTGAGCGACCGAATGTTTCTGCCTAACCAACAAGATTTTATGAATTTGACACTCAAAAGACGAACTTTATGGTTCTCACATATGTGCAGGCAAGAAAGGTAACCTTCTGAATCATATGAAGATGTTATCCCATAGAACGTGGGACAAAAAAGAACCCCGTTTTGTTTTTCTAGTGACCTCTAATAAAGGAAATCAACCACTATGCGAGGATGGGAATGCTTACTCACCTTGTCACCCGATCGGCAATCAACACCACTCTCACAACACCCAATAGAAACGTCTTCGGTCTTCAACTGTTGATGATGTACTCTTGAACTTCGTAGAACCTTAACAATTTGTAACTCTTTTTCTCAATTTGTTGTTGTTTGAAACTTATTTATAGATTTCTTCTTCCCCACGGCCTTGTTGAATGAATACAAAAGAAAATATACAATAAAGCAATGATAATCATTTTTTTTTAGTTCAAAATATAGACTGAAAAATAAATGATGAAATTACTACGGCCGTGGGATAAAGAATTTACCACTTGATTCTTCACGACTTGTATTTCCTTGATATCATGAACTTCACTAACTCACATCTTTTGATTTCTTTCGCTTTTGTACATAAATCTTTAACATGTATGTATAATTCTGCTAATTGTATTGTTGCTTTACTTGAATATGAAATTTGCTCTTTCTTGTACTATTGTTTATAAACCTTGACGGTCTCCAACTTTCCTTTAAATTTTTGATATTCCGCTTGTTGATGATGATATGTTTCTGTGGACCGGTTGTTGTCGAGAGAATGGTGACAACTGCAAACAAGACTACAAGATAGAGTTAGCAATTCTGATGGCACCCTCATGATTGATAGAAATAGCATATGAAAAAGTAGTGCTGAAATTGGTGCGAGGTTGGGTAGCTCATCATCCTACTCGGAATTTATGCAGATGAAACCCTCTAAACGGACAATTGAAGGTTTGGTGCCTCACTCATGGGTATTAAATGATCAACTCTTATAATATTGTATTTTCTACCGGCAGTTTAAGTCCATTTTTTTCATCTCTAGCCTCTCAACAACTAAGCACTCCGAATATAGTTCTCTAATACTTCTAAGTTCAGTTGTTTCGGTTAGAACTCCATATGTAAACGTAGCTAGAAGTATACTAAGTGACTCTAAAATCTCTAAAAGTTGAAGGTTTTCATGCAAATATGTACAAAAGTTTTAAAATTCTACCTACAAAAGTAAATGCTAAAAACTCTATATGCTTTATTACTCCCCCCACACTTAAACTTTACATTGTCATCAATGTAAAATAAAGATGGGAAATCATAACATGGTATGGGAAAAAAATCAAAAGAGAAAGATAGAAATAAAAAACCAATGGGTTTCCTCCCATTTAGCGATTAGTTTAAAGTCTTCATCCCGACTGTCTGGTCGCCCATTGACCAACAATCTGAAAATTTGGGGATCCACCTGTAGAACAATCTTCCTTGCAAATATTAACTTCACACAAACATTAGTACAAGAAAATAATAGTGAAGTTATCACTCGATAGAAGTTTCCTCCACACTTAGTCTTTTCTAAACTCGGAAGTGGATAAAGAACATAAAATTCGGGAACTTCTATAGACTCCTCTTTGATAACCTGCATAGTATGAGAATCAAATATTTCCAACAACGGATATTTAGAAGCAAAGTCACTCAACAATACTTCTGAAGAACATACATTCAAGCCAAAACGAGGTAAAGGAAAAGGATCAACAACCAAAGGTTCAGTCAAACCTTTTAAAGTCTCTTGAATTATGGGATCCTTATCTTTTTCAAAATTTTCTAATGAATTACTTACCTCTTGTGTATTTTGGTCCTCTATTAAAATTTCTAACTGTTCTTCATTAGTTTCTGCCTCAACAAGAATCTCGGCATCAACATTATCAATATCATCCTCGACAAATTTAAATGGGTCTTCCACACTATTGCTTAAATTGGTTTTACTCTCAACATACTCCTCTTCATTTTCAGACTCACCGTAATAAGAATCTTTATCGGTTTCCCAACCTTTATCAGAACGTCGTTTAAATTTCATACGAATGGTCCTACTAATTTCTTCGAGAAGCTCTTCCGGGGCTCCGTCATCTTCCAACTTGTATAGTTTCTGAGCAAGTTTTCTGACATTCACACGCTTTCCACTATTAACTACAGTAGAATCTCTTGCACTCGACTCTTTCCTTTAAATGGGTGAATGATCATTATTAAGATCAAGAATTGACTTAACTATAAAATTATCATTAAAAATCAGATTCGGAGTTGGAATAACGTCATCACTGGTGTAAGGATTTCCAAAAGGTTCAAAATCATCATCGTATCCTATAGAATAACGTCGCTCACGTTCATCTCTCAAAGTCCTTTTAGCTTCTAGAATTTCTGCACATGATGCCCCTTCATCTATCAATTGCTCAAACCTTCTATCAAGTTCTTTCAAACTTGGTAGTCTTACACCATTACTTTTGGTAGAGTTTCTAAACCTTATCTCCTCCCGTTGAATATGTGAATGATCATAATTACGATCAAGAGTAGATTTATATAAACCATCACAAGCATAATTATCCTCCCCTCCTTGTAATTGTTCACTTACATACCTACTATAAGGAGATTGACATGTATGAGAATAATTAAAAAGGTACGTTGAATATTGGTCATAACCAAAGGATTAGTTGTGATTATACTCCCCGTATAATTGGAAATTGTCATAGGGTTGAGATTGAAAACCAAATTGATTACCATTATAAGGTTGATCTTGTGCACCGTACATGGAATACAAGTACCTGAAACAAGATTCTCAAAACTAGGTTAGAAAAAAAAAATAAAAAATAAAAAAAAATAATAATAAAAAAAATAAAATAAATAAAATAAATAAAATAAATAAATAACAATCCGTTATGCCTCCCCGGCAGCGGCGCCAAAATTTGGTCGGTTGTCAGCCAAGCAAAATTAATTCAAGTTCTTACTTCACTAATATAGATTAGAGTATAGTGATAAGAACAAGTTCGTTCCCACAGAGAGGCAGGTGATTGTTAATTAATTTCGATTACTTATATAAATAGGGGGGTTTTGGTTGTGATTATAACTAAATTATGCTAAAACAAATAGATTAAAACAAATATCAGAGATAAAGAATATTGGTTAGAGAGTTCATCTTCCATCTTCCAACATGTTATCAACTAAATCATACTCAACATTCATGTACTCTTAATATCAATAACCCTAAAGCATCCTATCGCAGGCTTACTCCGGCAAAACTCCTATTATCATCAAAGGCGCAAGAGCCACTCTTTGAATCCTTTTCAACGAATAACTTGGCACAAGAGCCACTCAAGTTTAACCCAATGAAATCAATGGTCTTTGTGAGTTGAGGTTATTCTAAGCAATCCGGCGCAACAACCACTCGAATTTAACCTAGGTCACGCTTCTACACATAATTGCACGGTAACATCCCGTTATTAACAACTATGTTATGCTACTTGTAACAAGGATCTTTCGACAACTCCGGATTTCAAACTCTAGTTTAGCTATTGATGTCAATGCATGCTCATCTAATTTGCGACTTAAACAAACACGCAATCCATCAAACAAGGCGTTATAGACGGTAGAACATAAGCGATATTAAAGAGATCATGAGCATATGAGAATGAATACTTCAAGTAATAAACATGTTTATGACTACATCTCTAACCAATAAGAAAAGTTTAGTTCATCACGAATTTATCAAAATCCATGGAAAATAATCAAGAAAACAAGTAAAGCATACCCTAGAAATCGTGATGATCAATCGCAACTCCAAGCCCTAGCTTCTTGTTCTCCTTGTGTTCTCAAGTCTCCAAAAGTGTCGCAAGATGTAAAAGATGTTTTTCTAGGGATATGAAGGTCTTCTTATATAGTATATCTAGGTGTTAGAGTCCTAATGGGACCATGATACCTTGTTTGAAAGTTAAAAACGTGTCTTAGAAGTGCCTCCCGTCGAGTCCTAATCGGTAGGCAAGACCCCCTCCTTAACTACTGATTGTAAGGGCTCAAAATATAAATTTCCTGTACCCAAAACGTGCCATAATCGGTAGGATCGCTTTTCGTGTAAACTACCGATTGTTGGAGCTCAAAAACAAAGTTTTCCTGTACCCGAAATCGCTTATAATTGGTAGGTTATTTTCCCTTGTAAACTCCCGATTGTGATGCTGAGTGTTTCATTATTTTCTTTCGGCTATTTTGCTCATAACTTCCTCATACGAACTCCAAATGACCTTATTCTTTTTGCATTGGATTCTTCTTCTCGTTCTCTTCAAAATGGTACTAGGAACTCCTAGATTTGAGTTAGTTGAATTGGGTATTTGTCCCTTCTCCATTGGAAGAACTTAACTTCCTTGTTCATTTCGTGTCGTAATGAACTCCTTTCTTCTTCTTTGGTTGAATACACTTAAAAACTCATAAAAAACTCATAAAAAAACAAAATCAAAGAATAATGATATGAAAACTAACAAGAAATCAATAAATTAGAGTACTAAATAATGCAAATAATGCACCTATCACCTTGTCGCTCATATCATCTAATTTAGAGGTGATTGCGACATTATGGTAACTCGTATCATCTGGCTTGAAAATGCTAAGTCAAGAGATGATTGTTGCCACACATGATGAGGTAGTTGCAATTCCATTCGATGGATTGTTCATACTTCCTATCAATCGTTACGGCATGTAATGGTATATGCTTGGAAGTTGAACCATTGGCAAGAGCAAGACCAGTGCAGACTCCAGCGTATGATCGAAACTGAATTGTTGAAGCGAAAAATTAGGCTTGAAATGGCCTAGGTGCAAGTCCAAGGAATGAGTTAGGCCTGGAAAATGATCTTAATTATGTGATGATTTCCAAATGCATTCACTATTGGCTTTAATGGTAATATACCCTTTGTAGAATAAGGCTGTGTGGGAACGGAATCGAAACTACGTTTTGAGTATCATGCTTGCAAAGCATGCTGGAAAGGCAATTATACCTTAATATGACAGCAAGAAGTTAAGATTTAAGGTCCGATTACTATCTTATAAGCCGCGCATCGGGGAGTTCTGGCCTTTCCATCGCATAGCGCCGGAGGCGGCATTTTCCGGTCCGTGACAAATGGTATCAGAGAAAGTTCCGAGAAAACACTAGGGACTGTGCGTTTTGGACTCGTCAAGTGAGAGTTTGTAATGCAAATACATAATTTTTCCTTCAAAAAGAAAAAGGAAAAAGGTTAGGAGAGTAGGCCAACTGTTACGCAACAAGAAGAGTTTGTGACTGCTAGGCAAGTTACTTTGTAAGTTTGTGTTGGACAATCAGGCCAAGCGCCTGTGCTAAGAAAATTGTAATTATTATTATAGTTACTTCGCTGATATTTGGACGCGCTCGAGTGTACTATGAGTTTGCTAGGCCTTATTAGACTCTTTTACCATACGAGTGGTAACCCGGAAGACCGTCGTTGGAACGGTGGTAGACAACGGGACTGATCATCCCCACCCGTCACTGGAACGGTGTGTGTTGTCATGCCTGTTAGCTCCTACTTACGAGTGCCAACCCGGAAGACTGTTAGTTGTAACGGTAGGCTTGCATCCGACTGCTCTGGCAATTGAGTTTGGTCATCACAGTACTAAGTAAAATATTGCTTACCATATTTAATGACCCTTTCAACTCTTGTGAACTTTGGGGATTCTTAAGTGTATGGAATGGGACGTCCACTTGAGATCTCGTGTTGAGTAAATCCTTTTGCATTCTTGAGCATGTGGTGTGGGACACATGTTTAGGGATCCAAATGATTTCTCTTAGTAGAGTTCTAAAACCTTTTATGATCATCGAGCATACTGTATGGGACGTATGTTTGGAAGGTCTTAATCGACGTTTACGACAACTACCGACCCTATTAGAATTCCGGGATATACGGAATAGAAC
Organism: Papaver californicum; assembly: GCA_023531435.1. Lineage (NCBI taxonomy): Eukaryota > Viridiplantae > Streptophyta > Magnoliopsida > Ranunculales > Papaveraceae > Papaver > Papaver californicum. The sequence continues at coordinate 9,516,880 of JAJJMC010010584.1, forward strand.
GCATATTCAAAATGTTGTAATTTGTGTTTATTAACAAACATTAGAGCCTTATAGGATTTCTGTGCATCATGGAATGGACATATGCATAGAAAACCTTAATCGATGAAACTTGTCCATAATAGTTTTTGAGTTAAATTTCGGGGATGAAATTCTTTGAAGGTGGTAAGAATGTAACACCCATAATTTTCGCATGACGCTTACTTAGGGATGCCTCATGGCCTGGGATGAAGCTTCACCCGAAGCTTATAAAGCACTTAGGATTACATCAGGGTGTGGATGCCTTGACCTCGAATTATAGTGTTAAGGCCCTAGTACACGTGATACATGATTGAAAATGCATCACTGACCCTATGTGGAGTACCTGAGAGCGCATCATAGTGTAAAGGTACTATTATGCCGTGATGCATGATTGAGAATGCATCACTGAATTAATGTTTTTATTCGTGAATGCATTATAGTGTTAATGCACTATTATGCCGTGATAAATAATGGAGAATGCATCACTGAACCAATGTCGCGTATCCCGAGAATGGATTATAGTGCTAATGTACTATTATGCCGTGATGCATGATTGAGAATGCATCACTGAACTAATGTTCTTATCCGAGAATATATCATAGTGCTAATGCACTAGTATGCCGTGATGCATGATTCAATGCATCACTGAGCCAATGTTGCGTAAGTGAGAGCATCATAGTGCTAATGCACTATTATGCCTTGATGCATGATTGAGAATGCATCACTGAGCCAATGTAGCTTACCGAGAATACATTATAGTGCTATTGCACTGTTATGCTGTGATGCATGATTGAGAATGTATCAATTAGCCAATGTTGCTTACCGAGAATGAATTATAATGCTAATGAACTATTATGCCGTGATGCATGATTCAGTGCATCACTGAGCCAATGTTGCTTACCGAGAATGCATTATAGTGCTAATGCACTATAATGCCGTGATGCATAATTGAGAATGCATCACTCAGCCAATGTTGCTTACCGAGAATGCATTATAGTGCTAATGCACTATTATGCCGTGATACATGATTCAATGCATCACTGAGCCAATGCTGCATAAGTGAGAGCATCATATTGCTAATGCAGTATTATGTCGTGATGCATGATTCAATGCATTACTGAGCCGATGTTGCGTATGTGAGAGCATCATAGTATTAATGCACTATTATGCCGTGATGCATGATTGAGAATGCATCACTGAACCAATGTTGTGTATGTGAGAGCATCATAGTTCTAATACACTATTATGCATTGATGCATGATTGAGAATGCATCATTGACCGTATATGGAGTACCCGAGAGCGCATCATAATGCTAATGCACTATTGTGCCGTGATGCATGCCCGAGAATGCATCACTAGAAACTGCAGTAGATGAACTTCATATATCCCCCTTATATCCACTTGTATAAATGCAAATAAAACATATATAGGTAGGAAGTGTTGGTTGGAAATCGATGAAGCTTAGCTATGCTAACTAGAAAGCGGATTTTCCTAGAGGCGCCAACTAGTTAGCGGATTAGCTTAGAGGTGCCAACCAGTTTGCGGATTAGCTTAGAGGCGCCAACCGCTTAGCGGATTAGTCTAGAGGCGCCAACCAGTTAGAGTATTATCCTAGAGGCGCCAACCAGTTAGCGGATTTGCCTAGAGGCGCCAACCAGAAAGCGGATTTGCTTAGAGGCGCCAACTAGTTGGCATTTTTGCCTAAATGCAATCGATGGATGTCACTTCCCTTTATTTTATTTATTTGTGAAAATGCGAATATAACATATATAGGGAGGGAGCTTTGCTTGAATGTGCATGAGCGGTAATGCACATATATATACGATGTAACCTATACGTTAGAGCATACTTGATGCATAAGCATCAATATGCTTATAGCTTAAACGATAAAGTTTGAATGTGCATGAGCGGTAATGCACATATATATTCGATGTGGCCTACACAGAGCATACTTGATACTTAAGCATCAATGTGCTTGTATCTTAGCCCATAAAGCATGATTTATGCGAAAACATCATTCAATCATGTTGCGTACTCGAGAACACATATTTACATAGCAAATAACGATAGTTATGCACAAACTAGTGCATACCTTGCGAAAGTCCTTCGGCCTATATGGTCTAGGCTTTACTTGGACTTTGGACTTGTGATGAAGTTGGAATAAATGTTAGCTTTTCCTTAATAGGCTTAAGTTACTTGTTCCTATCGAATTGGCACTCTGTTGAACTATGGGCATGCTTGATCCCTTCAAGGTATAGGTTGGGAACATAGGCAGCCATAATACAATGCGTTGAGGTGCAGCACCTTTTCGTTCATATCATCTAATTTAGAGGTGATTGCGATATTATGGTAACTCGTATCATCTGGCTTGGCAATGCTAAGTCAAGAGATGATTGTTTCCACACATGATAAGGTAGTTGCAATTCCATTCGATGGATTTTTCATACTTCCTAGCAATTGTTACGACATGGAATGGCATGTGCCTAGATGTTGCACCATTGGCAAGAGCGAGACCAGTGCAGACTCCAACGTATGATCGAAACTGAATTGATAAAGCGAAAAATTAGGCTTGAAATGGCCTAGGTGCAAGTCCAAGGCATGAGTTAAGCCTGGACAATGATCGTAATTATATGATGCTCGCCAAAGGCATTCACTATTGGCTTTAACGGTCATATACCCTTTGTAGAATAAGGGTGAGTGGGAACATAATAGAAACTACATTTCGAGTATTAAAAGAGATAACAGCTAAATAAACCTACGTCAGTAGGATTAAACAAACCTTAATTGTTTCTGACATGTAGATAATTGAAAAACCTTATTTGGGTTGTGATCTATTGAAAGAGATTACAACAACCAAAAGAAAGAAGAATGTAAAACAGAAAAAAAAAACATATAAAGAATCTAGATTAGAACAAACTATTGAAAGATAATACAAACCATTAAAAAATAATAAACCTTAAGTAAAAAAGTAATCCATTAAATGAGATTATAGCAAAACAAACCAAAAATGTAAAACAGTAATCTATTAAAAGAGATTACAGCTAAACAAACCTACATCAGTAGTAGTAAACAAGCACTAGATACCCAAAAAAATTTAGATGTATCTTGGTTACAGATAGTTGAAAACCCTTATTTGGGTTGTATTCTATTGAAAGATATTACAACAACCAAAATAACAGTAAACAACAACAACAAAAACCCACTAGTGAACTAAACAAAAAAACCCAAATTCTTGTTGAAATCTATTGGCATTAAAACTACGAAAGCCATAATTTAAAGAAAAAATAACAAATCTAAAACATACCATTGATCTTCATATAGATCTAAACTTTTATTTAAACCCTAAACGAAAAAAAAAAACAATTTTCTTAGATCTATTCGTAGCTAAAAGATACAGATAATACCTCTTGAGAATAAATGAGATATAAGGATAAATGTGAATGATGAGTTATTAGAGAAGTAAGAAGTATGAGTGAAGATGGTTTGGGAAGATGGGGATAATGGAGGAAAAAAGTTCTGAGTTCTTCATTTCACTATCTTAATACAGAGGGATGAAAGTTGAAATTATTTACTCAAATTTAAGAGGAGGAAAATAAAATTTGAGAGGGAAACCAGAAAGGGTTTCAAATATATGAGGGAATCGATATCAAAAATAGTTGTTAGAGTGGGAGATTGAGAGGGAAACAATATTTTAGAGCCAAAACTTTCAGACAAGAGAGAAGAGTACAATAGTTGAGAAGAGATTTTTTTTTCCTCTCAAAATATCTAGGTTAAAGTCATCTGGATCGAGGTCAAATATTTTGGTCAAGTTGATCAAATTTATAGTCAAAACACACAATTGGGTGGAATTTGGGTCATGGAATTAACACAACACGAGACATACTCAAGGTTATTACTAGAGATCATAGACCAATAGTGTGCATTCCTAAGAACTGGAGATGTAGCATGTCAGATTCTATGGTTCTTCGGTGGATTTAGGTATCTAGTATATAGATACTAGTTATGTACCAGGTTATTACTAGAGATCATAGACCTTTGGTGTACATTCCGATGAACTGGAGAAATAACATGTCAGATTCTATGGTTAATCGGTGGATTTATTGATCTGGTATAGAGATACTAGTTATGTACCAGGTTATTACTAGAGATCGTAGACCTCTGGTGTATATTCCTATGAACTGGAAATGTATTATATCATATTCTACGGTTATTCAGTGGATTTAAGGATCTGGTATTGAGATCCTAGTTAGGTAACAGGTTATTAATTGAGATCATAGACCTTTGGTATACATTACAATGAACTGGAGATGTATCAAATCAAGTTTTGTGATTCTTTGGTGGATTTAGGGATTTGGTTTAGAGATCCTAGTTATGTAAAAGGTTATTACTTGAGATCATAGACCTCTGGTCTACATTCCTATGAACCGGAGTTGTATCATATCTGATTATATGGTTCTTAGTATATTTATGGATCTGATATAAAGATATTAGTTATGTACCAGGTTATTACTAGAAATCATAGACCTTTGGTGTACATTCCGATGAACTGGAGATGTAACATGTCAGATTCTATGGTTCTTCGATGGATTTAGGGATCTGGTATAGAGATCCTAGTTATGTAACAGATTATTAATTGAGATCATAGACCTTTGGTGTACATTCCAATGAACTGGATATGTATCATATCATATTTTGTGTTTATTCACTGGATTTAGGGATTTGGTATAGAGATCCTAGTTATGTACC
>JAJJMC010010584.1:9537050-9554021 GCA_023531435.1 Papaver californicum
TTATGTACCAGGTTATTACTAGAGATCATAGACCTTTGGTGTACATTCCTGTGAACTTGAGATGTATCATATCATATTCCATAGTTCTTCGGTGGATTTAGGGATCTGGTACAGAGATACTAGTTATGTACCAGGTTATTACTAGAGATCATAGACCTTTGGTGTATATTCGGAGGAACTGGAGATGTAACATGTCAGATTCTATGGTTCTTCGGTGGATTTAAGGATCTTTTATAAAGATCCTAGTTATGTACTAGGTTATTACTAGAGATCATATACCTTTGGTGTACATTCCTATGAACTAGAGATGTAGTTTTTTGATTTTATGGTTCTTCAGTGGACTTAGGGATCTGGTTTAGAGATACTAGTTATGTACCAGGTTATTACTAGAGATCATAGACCTTTGGTATACATTCCTGTGAACTTGAGATGTATCATATCATATTCTATAGTTCTTCGGTGGATTTAGGGATCTGGTATAGAGATACTAGTTATGTACCAGGTTATTACTAGAGATCATAGACCTTTGGTGTATATTCCGAGGAACTAGAGATGTAGCATGTCAGATTCTATGGTTCTTCGGTAGATTTAGAGATCTGGTATAGAGATACTAGTTATGTACCAGGTTATCACTAGAGATCATAGACCTCTTCTGTACATTCCTATGAACTGGAGATGTAGCATGTAAGACTCTATGGTTCTTCGTTGGATTTAGGGATCTGGTATAGAGATATTAGTTTTGTACCAGGTTATTACTAGAGATCATAAATCTCTATTGTGCATTCCTATGAACTGGAGATGTAGCATGTCAGATTCTAAGGTTCTTCGGTGAATTTAGAGATCTGGTTTAGAGATACTAGTTATGTACCAGGTTATAAATAGAGATCATAGACCTTTGGGGTACATTCCTATGAAATAGAGATGTATCATATCAAATTTTATGGTTATTCGGTGGATTTAGGGATCTGGTACAGTGATCATAATTATGTACCAGGTTATTAATTGAGATCATAGACCTTTGGTGTACATTTCTATGAACTGGAAATGTATCATATCTGATTCAATAGTTCTTCGGTGGATTTAGGGATCTGGTATAGAGATACTAGTTATGTACCATGTTATTACTAGAGATCATAGACCTTTGGAGTATATTCCGAGGAACTGGAGATGTAACATGTCAGATTTTATGGTTCTTCAATGGATTTAGGGATATGGTATAGAGATACTAGTTATGTACCAGGTTATTACTAGAGATCATAGACCTCTGGTGTAAATTCCTATGAACTAGAGATGTAGTTTTCAGATTATATGGTTCTTCGGTCGATTTAGGGATCTTGTTTAGAGATACTAGTTATGTATCAGGTTATTACTAGAGATCATAGACCTTTGGGGTACATTCCTATGAACTAGAGATGTATCATATATCATATTTTATGGTTTATTGGTGTATTTAGGGATGTTGTATAGAGATCCTAGTTATGTATCAGGTTATTACAAGAGATCATAGACCTTTGGTGTATATTCCGATGAACTGGAGATGTAACATGTCATATTCTATAGTTCTTCGGTGGATTTATGGATCTGGTACAGAAATATTTGTTATGTAATAGGTTATTATTAAAGATCATAAACCTTTGGTGTACATTTCTATGAACTGGAGATGTATCATATCAGATTCTATGGTTATCCGGTGGATTTAGGGACCTGGTATAGAGATACTAGTTAGGTACCAGGTTATTACTAGAGATCATAGACCTTTGGTGTACACTCGTATGAACTGAAGATGTATTATATCAAATTCTATAGTTCTTAAGTGGATTTAGGGATCTGGTATAGAGATCCTAGTTATGTACCAGGTTATTAATTGAGATCATAGACCTTTGGTGTACATTCCTATGAACTACAAATGTATCATATCAGATTCTATAGTTCTTTGGTGGATTTAGGGATCTGGTATAGAGATACTAGTTATGTACTAGGTTATTACTAGAGATCATAGACCTCTAGTGTACATTCTTATGAACTAGAGATGTATTTTTCAGATTCTAAGGTTTTTCGGTGGATTTACGGATCTTGTTTAGAGATACTAGTTATGTACCAGGTTATTACTAGAGATCATAAACCTTTGGTGTACATTCTTATGAACTTGAGATGTATCATATCATATTCCATAGTTCTTCCGTGGATTTAGGGATCTGGTATAGAGATACTATTTATGTACCAGGTTATTACTAGAGATAATAGACCTTTAGTGTATATTCCGAGGAACTGGAGATGTAACATGTCAGATTCTATGGTTCTTCGGTGGATTTAGGGATCTTGTATAATAATCATAGTTATGTAATAGGTTATTAATAGAGATCATAGACCTTTGGTGTACATTCCTATGAATTGGAGATGTATCATATCAGATTTTATGGTTATTCGGTGGATTTAGGGATCTCGTGTAGAGATACTAGTTATGTACCAGGTTATTACTAGAGATCATAGACCTTTGGTGTACATTCCTATGAACTGGAGATGTAGCATGTCAAATTCTATGGTTCTTCGGTGGATTTAGGGATATGGTATAGAGATACTAGTTATGTACCAGGTTATTACTGGAGATCATATACCTCTGGTGTACATTCCTATGAACTGGAGATGTAGCATGTAAGATTCTATGGTTCTTCGGTTTATTTAGGGATCTTGTATAGAGATACTAGTTATGTACCAGGTTATTACTAGAGATCATAGACCTTTGGTATATATTGGAGATTTAACATGCCTGATTTTATGGTTCTTCGATGGATTGAGGGATCTTGTATAGAGATCCTAGTTTTGTACCAGGTTATTACTTGAGATCAAAGACCTTTAGTGTACATATCAGATTATATAGTTCTTTGGTAGATTTAGGGATCTGGTATAGAGATACTTGTTATGTACCAGGTTATTACTATAGATCATAGACCTTTGGTGTATATTACAATGAATTGGAGATGTGACATGCCTGATTCTATGGTTCTTCAGTGGATTTAGGAATCTTGTATAGAGATTCTAGTTATGTACCAGGTTATTATTAGAGATCATAGAGCTCTGATGTATATTCCGATATTTGGAGATGTAACATGTCATATTCTATAGTTCTTCGGTGGGTTTAAGGATCTTCGATAGAGATACTAGTTGTGTACCAAGTTTTTACTAGAGATCAGAGAACATTGGTGTACATTCCTATAAACTGGGGATGTATTATATCAGATTTTATAGTTTTTCGGTGGATTTAGGGATCTGGTATAGATATACTAGTTATATACCAGGTTATTAATTGAGATCATAGACCTTTGGTGTACATTTCTATGATTTGGAAATGTATCATATCTGATTCAATAGTTCTTCGGTGGATTTAGGATCTGGTATAGAGATACTAGTTATGTACCATGTTATTAGTTGAGATCATAGACCTTTGGAGTATATTCCGAGGAACTGGAGATGTAACATGTTAGATTCTATGGTTCTTCGGTGGATTTAAGGATCTTTTATAAAGATCCTAGTTATGTACTAGGTTATTACTAGAGATCATAAACCTTTGGTGTACATTCCTATGAACTAGAGACGTAGTTTTCAGATTTTATGGTTCTTCGATGGATTTAGGGATCTGGTTTAGAGATACTAGTTATGTACCAGGTTATTACTAGAGATCATAGACCTTTGGTGTACATTCCTATGAACTTGAGATGTATCATATCATATTCCATAGTTCTTCGGTGGATTTAGGGATCTGGTATAGAGATACTAGTTATGTACCAGGTTATTACTAGAAATCATAGAACTTTGGTGTATATTCCGAGGAACTAGAGATGTAGCATGTCATATTCTATGGTTCTTCGGTGGATTTAGGGATCTGGTATAGAGATACTAGTTATGTACCATGTTATTACTAGAGATCATAGACCTCTGGTGTACATTCCTATGAACTGGAGATGTAGCATGTAAGATTCTATGGTTCTTCGGTGGATTTAGGGATCTGGTATAGAGATATTATTTATGTACCAGGTTATTACTAGAGATCATAAATCTATGGTGTGCATTCCTATGAACTGGAGATGTAGCATGTCAGATTCTAAGGTTCTTCGGTGAATTTAGAGATCTGGTTTAGAGATACTAGTTATATACCAGGTTATAAATAGAGATCATAGACCTTTGGGGTACATTCCTAAGAACTAGAGATGTATCATATCAGATTTTATGGTTATTTGGTGGATTTAGGGATCTGGTACAGAGATCCTAGTTATGTACCAGGTTATTTATTGAGATCATATACCTTTGGTGTACATTTCTATGAACTAGAAATGTATCATATCAGATTCTATATTTCTTCGATGTATTTAGGGATCTTGTATAAAGATACTAGTTATGTACAAAGTTATTACTAGAGATCATACACCTTTGGTGTACATTCCTATAATTTGGAAATGTATTATATCAGATTTTATAGTTCTTCGTTGGCTTTAGGGATCTGGTATAGAGATACCAGTTATGTACTAGGTTATTACAAAAGATGATAGACCTTTGGTGTATATTCCGATGAACTGGAGATGTAGCATGTTAGATTTTATGGTTCTTCAGTGTATTTAGAGATCTGGTATAGAGATAGTAGTTATGTACAGGGTCATTAATTGAGATGATAGACCTCTAGTGTACATTCGTATGAACTGGAGATGTATCATGTCAGATTCTAAGGTTCTACGGTAGATTTAAAGATCTACTTTAGAGATACTAGTTTAGAGATACTAGTTATGTACCAGGTTAATACTAGAGATCATAGACCTTGAGGGTACATTACTATGAACTAGAGATGTATCATATCAGATTTGATGGTTATTCGGTGGATTTAGGGATCTGGTACAGACATCCTAGTTATGTACCATGTTATTACTTGAGATCATAGAACGTTGGTGTACACTCCTATGAACTAGAGATGTAGTTTTCAGATTTTATGTTTCTTCGGTGGATTTAGGGATCTGGTTTAGAGATACTAGTTATGTACTAGGTTATTACTAGAGATCATAGACCTTTGGTGTACATTCCTGTGAACTTGAGATGTATCATATCATATTCCATAGTTCTTCGATGGATTTAGGGATCTGGTATAGAGATACTAGTTATGTACCAGGCTATTACTAGAGATCATAGACTTTTGGTGTATATTCCGAGGAACTAGAGATGTAGCATGTCAGATTCTATGGTTTTCGATAGATTTAGAGATCTGGTATAGAGATACTAGTTATGTACCTGGTTATTACTAGAGATCATAGACCTTTGGTGTACATTCCTACGAACTGGAGATGTAGCTAGTCAGATTGTATGGTTATTCGGTGCATTTAGGGATATGGTATAGAGATCCTAGTTATGTACCATGTTATTACTAGAGATGATAGACCTCTGGTGTACATTCGTGTGAACTAGAGATATAGCATGTCAAATTCTAAGGTTCTTCGGTAGATTTAAAGATCTAGTTTAGAGATACTAGTTATGTACCAGGTTAATACTAGAGATCAAAGACCTTTAGGTTACATTACTATGAACTAGAAATGTATCATATATAATTTTATGGTTATTCGGTGGATTTAGGGATCTGGTACAAACATCATAGTTTTGTACCAGGTTATTACTTGAGATCATAGACCTTTGGTGTACATTCTTATAAACAGGAAATGTATCATATCAGATTTTATAGTTCTTCGGTGGATTTAGGGATATGGTATTAAGATAATATTTATGTACCAGGTTATTACTAGAGATCATAGACCTCTTGTGTACATTCTTATGAACTAGAGATATAGCATGTCAGATTCTATGGTTGTCTGGTGGATTTTGGGATCTGGTTTAGAGATACTAGTTATGTACCAGGTTATTACTAGAGATCATAGACCTTTGGGGTACATTCCTATGAACTAGAGATGTATCATATATCATATTTTTTGGTTATTTGGTGGATTTAGGGATCTTGTATAGAGATCCTAGTTATGTATCAGGTTATTACTAGAGATTATAGACCTTTGGTGTATATTCCGTTGAAATATATATGTAACATGTCAGATTCTATAGTTCTTCGGTGGATTTAGGGATCTGGTATAGAGATACTAGTTACGTACCAAGTTATTACCAGAGATCATAGGCCTTTGGTGTTTATTCCTATGAACTGGAAATGTATTATATCAGATTCTATAGTTCTTCGGTGGATTTAGGGATCTGGAATAGAGATACCACTACAAGAAAAATGGGTTTAAGCGTCTAAAATCTTAGCAAGAGCTTGGAAATTTAATCGCTTAAATAGTTTAAGCGTCTAAAATTGCAACTGCCAAATTTTTTGGCGGCAATAAACATGTGTCCACTATTATTTAGCAACGAAAAAGTACACTTAATCGCTAGATCCTTTGTTCAAGTAATTTATAGCAACTAAAATAATGAACATGTAGCTATTCACTTTGAGGCACCGACTCGTAGCAACAACAAAATAAATTGGTTGTTCAAACCTCTCTCAACAACTAAGTTTGAGCCACAACCAAATATGTTTAATTGCTAGATCTGTTTTTCAAGTAACTTATAGCAGCTAAAAGTTGATCATGTAGCTATTCACTTTGAGGCACCGACTCGTATCAACAACAAAATAAATTGGTTGCTCAAACCTCTCTCAGCAACTAAGTTTGAGCCACAACCAAATATGTTTAATTGCTAGATATGTTTTTCAAGTAACTTATAGCAGCTAAAAGTTGATCATATAGCTATTCACTTTGAGGCACCGACTCCTAGCAACAAAAAAATAAATTGGTTGCTCAAACCTCTCTCAGCAACTAAGTTTGAGCCACGACTAAATATGTTTAATTGCTAGATCCGTTTTTCAAGTAACTTATAGCATCTAAAAAAATGATCATGTAGCTATTCACTTTGAGGCACAGACTCGTAGCAACAAAAAATGAATTGGTTGCTCAAACCTCTCTCAGCAACTAAGTTTAAGCCACCACCACATGTTAAAAATGAATTACTTGAAGGAGAAAGATAAACCGTCTGATTAAAATCCATCAACGCTTTATATCTAGTTTTATCTAGTCATACGGATTGTGATCCGTGTGACTCATTGGAAAAAAATCAAAGCTTGCATATTATTGTTGGTTTCTGCATGATTAATAAAGAGAAAAAAAAAGTATGTACTTGACGTGAATCGAACACGCAAGCTTTTGATCACAAGTCAAACAATCTCCCATTACGCCAAAGATCCTATAGTTGACAGTGTACCTCACAGAAACTAATTACTATCTATGAATTTTTCAACCTTGTAACTACAACAATTACAAACATTTATAATCATCCATGAGAGAAAGAGAAGGATCCATTTACATGATTAGAATGACATTATATTGAAATTTTAGTACTATTTTTCATATAAAATCCAAACGCAAATGAATTTTAAACTAACAATTCGTAGGCAAAACAATATGTGTGGAATCATCTTCACACAAATCTATACAAGCAAAGGCAATTTTAGACAATGTTAACAGAAATGTCGTTTGCCGAACATGCCGGATTCATAACCAAAATCCACAAAATAAAATCCACGCGACATTCCTCGCCCAAAATCTGGAAAATTACTCACATGTCGGGTTTACGATGTTCCTACTCCTTCGTTTCCATAAGGGCAGCCTTCTCTTCATACTTCACTCCAACAACAAACCTGGTGCTAACCTGCACAATATCACCACGCAGATACACAAATCAAGTTCATGAATATCATCGCCATCAGACTTGACTACCCCGGTTTACATACACCTCAACCCAAGCAATACTTGTTTCAGATCATAAGCAGCGTATTCATTAAAATCCAGTGGACTGTCTTTGTGCTCAGAAGGAATCAATCGACCACAAGGTACAATTTGATAGCATTTAAGTCATATATTGGCGCCAATAAATGAATGTGTTCACAATACAAATTCAAACATCCTATCACGTATACCTAGTGAAGAGTATATATCTAAGTGATGATTCAATTGGACCAGAATAAAATTGTCCATTGCCTATAATAGACGACAAAATAGACTATAAAGATAAACATACGCGTTAGTATAATTTAAAATTATTTAACGGTTGGCTGCGATATTTGTTAAGGACTAAACACACAAAAAAAAAATTATCTTTTCTAAACAGAGAAAATTGATTGTTTAACAAAGAGTGATTCCATTTTTGCGTAACTCTAAACAGGCTAGAAGGAAAAGTGGCGCTAATAACAGGAGCAACAAGTGGGTTAACATCCGCGACACAATGGCAGGAATCAAGCACGATGTGCATGTAATGAAACCAACCCATGCAGGCTCTATTCTCTGTACTGCCAGCATTACAGGAATTCTAGGTGGACTGGGGCCACACCCCTATTCTGTATCAAAGTTCATTTTGCCTGGAATTGTGAAGTCTATTGCTAGTGAGATAAGCCAAGATGGTATCAAAATCAACTGCATTTCCCCATTCACTATTCCAACACCACTTGTTGTTGCTCAGATGCAAAAATTCTATGGAGTTGGACGGGAATGGATAAAGAATATGATTTATGAACTAGGGGAGGGCAAAATACGAGGACATAGTTTTGTGTACCTTAAATGAACAATGGAGGTTTTCAAATAAACTTGCTGCTAAGTGCTAACATATTCAACCCAAAAACAAATTCAATAAAACACTCAACAAACAAAGAAACACCACCACTGAAACCGAAGGGATACCAATTCCTAAATCCCCAATTTCATACCAAAACATAATGTGTAACACCCAAAACCTAATTCCTAAATACACAATTTCATACCCAAAAAATAAAACCCCAATCTAGCCAAATAATCAAATTACACAGACGTTCATCAAATAACACAAAACTTAAAAACATACCGATAGTGGAGAAACATCAGATTTTGCTATTTGATGAAATCACACAGAAAACAATACCAGAGCAGTACCGATGGTGGAGAAATGGTTTTAAGTGAAGTTAGGGAAGTCTAAGCTTTAATGTGCAGTTAGAGAAGTGGTTTTTTGTCTGCAACTTGTAAGTGTAAGGGTTTTGAGTTTGGTGAAGTTTCAGAGAATTGGAGAGGGAGAATAAAGAGTGCGGCAGGGTAAGGGTTTGAGTTTGGTGAACCCTGTGTGAACCCAAACCAACATGAGCTTCAAAAGCAGAAGGGCTTACCTGCTCATTCAACAATAAAATCAACAATATAAGAAAAGAGAAAACAAAACCAAAGTGAATGCAAACCAAACAAAACAAAATCAACAATACACAATCAAAGAATCTCCTGTCTTACATACCACGGATGTTGCAGGTCCCAAACCAAAGTGAATGCAAACAAAACCTACAAACCAATTCAGATCAGAAATCAAGCATCAAAGTATCAAATTCAAAACATGAAAACAAGACCAAGAGAGAGATGTTACTGTTTTGGCGATGACAGCACCCCCAACCTTCATGAAAAGCATCAACTTGTTCTATCCATTATTCTAGATTCGGAGGTGATGGTGCAGTTGATGAAGAGAGACGAAGAGAGACGAAGAGAGAGAAAAAAAAAACGAAAATGAAGAGAATTGTTGTTTAGGGTTTTGAAAAGAAAAGTTTAACGGTGGATAAGCCACCTCATACGGATCACAGAAATTTTTTGATGGTCTAGATTCGATGTTGGATGCTCATACAGATTGTGTGTTAGTTACCATTGTGTATTAGTTACCAAAGTGTGTTAGTTACCATTGTGTGTTAGTTACAAGGTGGATAACGGATTTCGGATGTCGGAAGCAAAACGTAACGTATTTTGGAAATTAGGATTCATCAAAAATACTTGGGTTTTTTAATAATTAGGGTTCTTAGTTTATCAATCTCACTTGAATACACTCAAAAATTGATATAATTTGAGTAAGATCGATCAAAATTGAGTGTATTCAAGTCGGTTCGATAAAAAATTGAGTGAATTTTAGTAAGATTGATGAAATCATAGTTTCATATCGTTAGATTTGTTATATTGATAAAAAAATGAATAAGTTTGATCGAAATTGGATAAAATTCAATAAATCAAAGTGAAATCGAGTGAAATTGATGAAAAATTGATACAATTTGAGTAAGATCGATCAAAATTGAGTGTATTCAAGTCGGTTCGATAAAAATTGAGTGAATTTTAGTGAGATTGATGAAATCATAGTTTCATATCGTTAGATTTGTTAGATCGATAACAAAATGAATAAGATTGATTGAGATTGAATAAAATTCAATAAATCAAAGTGAAATTGAGTGAAATTGATGAAAAATTGATATAATTTGAGTAAGATCGATCAAAATTGAGTGTATACAAGTCGGTTCGATAAAAAATTGAGTGAATTTTAGTGAGATTGATGAAATCATAGTTTGATATCGTTAGATTTGTTAGATCGATACAAAAATGAATAAGTTTGATCGAAATTGGATAAAATTCAATAAATATAAGTGAAATCAAGTGAAATTGATGAAAAATTAAGTTAAACCCTAAATGTATGTGTATTTGTCATATTGTGCTTGATGACCTAGTCGATTGAGTATGAGTTTTCAAGGAAACCCTAAATGTACCATTGTTGTTCATATTATTCTTAATGACCTAGTCGATTGACTGATAATCTTTTCTGGAACCCTAAATGAACTATTGTTTCATACTTTTCTTAATGACCTAAGGTTGATGGATATTTAGTTCAATATTACTCAATTTCACTCAAATTGTTTCGATCTCATTTAGTTTTATCATTTGTGTATTAACATGTTGACATTTGGGTAAATCGTATCTATTGCTTTGAGGGCTCACGAATAACCCAAATTGGAGAAATCAAAGTTGAATTGTAACAAAGGTTGATAAATAAATCGGATGCACGAGTTCGATTTAACATGGCAATTGTGATTTTTTAGACCTGTAAACCTCCGCTTTTTAAGGTTCACACAACGAGAAATGTTTGATGCGTTAACTTGTTCGAAACCTTATTTTCCTTTCAAAGTCTACAAAATGAATTCTTCTTAGTGTTCGACATCACATATAAAGCGTTTGGCACCCTATACCTATCCCTTATTATTGTCTAGTGAAACAATTATCGAATTAATTTCTTATTTTCCTGATTCATTCTTACATATTCAAAATAAACATTTATGTATAATCAAAGGTCGATAAAAATATCCTCGATCATTATTTTTTTTTTACTATTCTTTGTTTTTTTTCATATCGAAGGTTGATAAATAAACCTAACATACGAGTTCGTTATAATGATGGATAAGTGGATAAACTAATAAAATCGAAGAAAAATTGAGTGAGGCCAACTAGCAAAATATAAGATTGATTTAAAAAAAAAGATAGATAAAATGATTGATAAAAATAGATAAAATGATTGAGTGAGGAATAACCGATGGAGTTCAAGAGAAATTGAGTGAGGCCGACCGATATTGGATAAAATTAATGGACAACGGGTGAAATTGACTAAAAGTCAATGGACATTTGGTTAAAATGATGGATAACTAGATATTTGGTGTGATAGGTTAAGATCAACAAATAACTAGAGATTTGAGGTTGGAAGAAATAATTGCAAATTTTGTAGATCAACGGAAGAAAAAAACAAGAAGAAATTCAAATTAATTCGACTAAAATTAAAGAGATTATGTCAAATTGGATAAATTAGAGTGACGAAAATTAAAATTGGGAAAACATGAATTAAAACTGTAGGGAGATTGAATAAATTAAAAGAAAATTACTCTTTTGAATTGAGGTGATTGCGTTAGATTGAATAAATATAATCAAAATCTGATACTTCAAATGTAAATCCAAACGTAGATGAGCGTTTTCACGGTGAGGGGCCTACGAAGAAGCTAAAATTGGGTAAATCAAAAATGAATTATATCGAGATTAAAAGAAAATGGAGAAATTGAAATTTCAGTCCTTTTAAATTGAAGCGATTGCCTTAAATTGTATTGAATTGGGCGGAAAAAGATAGAAATTTTGGTCCGTCAGATTCGTGATCCGTATGAGCATAAGATGTTAATTTTGGTCCGTCAGATTCGTGATCCGTATGAGCATAAAATGTTAATTTTAAACCGTCAGATTAACAATCTGTATGAGTAGAAGATGGAAAACCTAGAACCATCCGATCAACCTAACTTTTAATCTTAAACCGTCAGATGAATCAAACCTATTTTTTTTATTTATTGACCACGAAGTTCCCTTTATTTACGTTTAGTACCCTTATATATAAACACCCTAACCCTAATGAAACATTCTCAACTTCACATTTCCAGCACCTCCTTCTCTCTGCCTCACTCACTAAATTTCCAGCTCCTCCTTCTCACTAATGTCTGAGAATGAATACTGTTTTCTCACAATCCTTCTTCGCATGGCCGCATGGACTGCACCTCATTTCAGTTAAAATCATTGCTTCACTGAGTGAGATTATGTTGACCCAAGTTTAATACTATCAAGAAGATGTACCATGTAGTTTGCGGTGTCTCTTTAACCTAAACTAAATCTCTCTTTGTTAGGTTACATCTGCTATTTTGATATCTATTTGTTGATGTCAGAGGCTCACAAGTTCGTTATTTATGATCATGTTGGTGAAGAAAGATAATATTGTATTGATTATAATTTTTCAGTTCTTAAAAAAAGATGTAGAATATCTAACATGTATAGTACACTTTTCATGTCTGCAACATACAATTGCAGACCCTCATTATTTCAATTTAACATAGTATCCTTTCCAGTTTTGTGAAGTGGGTTTTGTTAATAAAGATGAATTGATTTTTCTATTTGTGTGAATTATGTTCATAGTGACTTGATGACTTTGACTTGATTATGCCTGGTTTTCTTTGATCAAGTTCCAGTTTGTGATTTGTTCATAGTGATAGCTGCTTCTGCTGTTTCCTTGGCCAGATATCTACTTGAGTATGGAATGCTGAGCTATCACTACTTGGATTAAGATTCGTTTTCAACAGATGATTTTCTCCTTTGATTTGCATATTGATCAATAAACTTATGATACATGTTAGGATGAGCAAGGCTGCAAGATGATGCATGGCTTATTTTGGGATACAAAATGTTGATGCAGGGCTTATTTTGGGATACAACTATGTTAATGATGTTGGTCTGCAAGATGATTACAGGTTAGTGTACGACAATCTGTAAGGTTTAGTTTAATCTTGGTTTAGTCATGATGATGAAGATGGGTTAATAATGATGAATAATTTGTTTGCAGTTGTAGTCTTCTGTTGTGATTTGTTTTTCATTTTCTTTTACGCAGATGCTGGGGTGGATAATTTTGGGATTTGTAGAAATTATATTATGAATCTATGTAAGTGGATGTTTGTAATAATTTTAGTTTTTTTTTTTTGTATATTTTTTTGGGTTTTGATACTATAATAGGATTTTTTTGGGGTTTGTTTTGTATGTATTATTTAGGTATTAAACTTTACTTTTGTATTTAAAGTTTATTATTGCTGCAGGTACACTATTCTGCTCAACTCAAAGCTTCAAGGGAGAGAGCTTAATTTCAGTATTTGAATGAGGCTTCGAAGAAGATTGGTTGTCAACCTTCTCACTTCTTTTGGGAAGTGAAACTAGACATTAAGATGATACAAGTACTATTCATTTTGTATGTATTTTGGTTCTTGTCGGGATGTGTATGAAACAATATTGTTAAAAGGTTATGCTTTTTGGTGGGATATTCAAATGAAATATATTTATAATTATCTAATCTTAATTATAATTTTAATTAGATGTTTTAATTTTAATTATATAATTTTAGTTATAATTTTTTTTAATTATAATTAGATTTTTGGATTATTTAAATCAAATCAGCAAAAAAAGTGAGTAACTTAAATACTTCAGTAACCAACTTTAAGCCAATTAAAATCTGAATTCTAAAATAATTTGGAAGCTTAAAGATTTAAACAATCAACTTGAATAAAAACTTTGATACCTTAAAAGTTTAAACAACCAACTTTAGGACAATTAAAAGCAAAAATTGCTTGTAGCAAGCAAAATCATTTGATCGCTTAAAATTTTAACCAAGTAAAATCAGGTTTAGTTGCTCCATGTATCTTCCAACTAGGTAGTTTAATAGCTCCTAAGTCACAAGTTGCTTCTAGAGAGTAAAAAATTTTGTACCTCAAAAGCTTGAGCAACCAACTTCAGGCCAATCAAAATCGGAAATCACTTTTAGCGAGCAAATTATTTGATCGCTTAAAACTTTAACCAAGCACTTTCAAAATGAGTTGCTCCATGTTTCTATCAACTAAGTAGTTTACTTGCTTTAGAATGATTGGTATATCTGAAGCGATTGATATTTTACTTGCTACATTGGTTGGTCTAGATGTTAAGCGATCAACATTTTACTTGCTCCATGTTAGTTGCTCTAAATGTTAAGCAATAAGAAACGTACTCGCTTAAGGTTAGTTGGTTTATTACTAGAGCGATTGCATGGTCGCTCAAGGCTTTGAGATACATGGCATTGGGCAACCAACGTAGCGAGCGCCACTTTTAGTCGCTATAACGGTTTTAGCGACTTAAAAGGGGCGTTAAACGACTTAAAACGACCAGTCGCTTAAACCCGTTCTTTTTGTAGTGTACCAGTTATGTACCATGTTATTACAAGAGATCATTTACATTTTGTGTATATTCCGATGAACTGGTGATGTAGCATTCAAGATTCTGTGGTTCTTCGATGGATTTAGGGATCTTGTATAGTGATCCTAGTTATGTAGCAGGTTATTAATAGAGATCACAGACCTTTGGTGTATATTACAATGAAGTGGATATGTAACATGCCAGATTCTATGGTTCTTCAGTGGATTTAGGGATCTTGTATAGAGATTCTAGTTATGCACCAGGTTATTATTAGAGACCATAGATCTCTGATGTATATTCCGATGATCTGGAGATGTAACATGTCACATTTTATAGTTCTTCGGTGGATTTAGGGATCTGGTATAGAGACACTAGTTGTGTACCAAGTTATTACTAGAGATCATAGAACATTGGTGTACATACCTATGAACTGGGGATGTATTACATCAGATTTTATAGTTTTTCGATGGATTTAGGGATCTGGTATAGATATACTAGTTATATATCAGGTTATTATTTGAGATCATAGACCTTTGGTATATATTCCGATGAACTGGAGATGTAACATGCAATAATCTACGGTTATCTTCGATAAATTTAGGGATCTTGTATAGTGATCCTAGTTATGTACCAAGTTATTACTAGAGATTATAAACCTCTAGTTTACATTACTATGAACTGGAGCTGTAGCATGTCAGATTGTATGGTTATTCGATGGATTTAAGGATCTTGTATAGATAACCTAGTTATGTACTAGGTTATTACTAGAGATCATAGACCTTTGGTGTACATTCTTATGAACTAGATATGTAGCATGTCAGGTTCTATGGTACTTCAGTGGATTTAGGGGTCTAGTATAGAGATACTAGTTATGTACAAGGTTATTATTAGAGATCATATACCTCTGGTGTACATTCCTATGAACTGGAGATATAGCATGTCAGATTCAATGGTTCCTGGGTAGATTTAGAGATCTGGTTTAGTGATACTAGTTATGTACCAGGTTATTACTATAGATCATAGACCTTTGGGGTATATTCTTATGAACTAGAGATGTATCTCATCAGATTTTATGGTTATTCGGTGGATTCAGGGGTCTGGTACAGAGATCCGAGTTATGTACCATGTTATTACTTGAGATCATAGACTTTTGGTGTACATTCTTATGAATTGGAGATGAAGCATATAAGATTCTATGGTTCTTCGGGTGGATTTATGGATATGGTATAGAGATCTTAGTTATGTACCAGGTTATTACTTAAGATCATAGACGTTTGGTGTACATTCCTATGAACTGGAGATGTATCATATCAGATTCTATAGCTCTTCGGTGTATTTAGGGATCTAGTATAAAGATACTAGTTATGTACCAGGTTATTACTAGAGATCATAGACCTTTGGTGTATATTCCGATGAACAGGAGATGTAACATGTCTGATTTTATGGTTCTTCGATGGATTGAGGGATCTTGTATAGAGATCCTAGTTTTGTACCAGGTTATTACTTGAGATCAAAGACCTTTAGTGTACATTCCTATTATCTGGAGATGTATCATATCAAATTTTATAGTTCTTCGGTAGATTTAGGGGTCTGGTATAGAGATACTAGTTATGTACCAGGTTATTACTAGAGATCATAGACCTTTGGTGTATATTACAATGAACTAGAGATGTAACATGCCTGATTCAATGGTTCTTTAGTGGATTTAGGGATCTTTTATAGAGATTCTAGTTATGTACCAGGTTATTACTAGAGTTCATAGAGCTCTGATGTATATTCCGATGATTTGGAGATGCAACATGTCAGTTTCTATAGTTCTTCGATGGATTTAGGTATCTGGTATGGAGATACTAGTTGTGTACCAAGTTGTTACTAGAGATCAGAGAACATTGGTGTACATCCCTATAAACTGGGGATGTATTATATCAGATTTTATAGTTTTTTGGTGGATTTAGGGATCCGGTATAGAAATACTAGTTATGTACCAGGTTAATTACTTGAGATCATAGACCTTTGGTGTATATTCCGATGAACAGGAGATGTAACATGCAATATTCTATGTTTCTTCAGTGGATTTAGGGATCTTGTATAGGGATCCTAGTTATGTTCTAGGTTATTACTAGAGATGATAGAGCTCTGATGTACATTCTTATGAACATAAGATGTAGCATGTCAGATTGTATGGTTATTCGGTGGATTTAAGGATCTGGTATAGAGATCCCAGTTATGTATCAGGTTATTACTAAGGATCATAGACCTGTGGTGTATATTCCTATGAACTGGAGATTTAGCATTTCAGATTCTATGGTTCTTTGAAGGATTTAGGATATGGTTTAGAGATACTAGTTAT
>JAJJMC010010586.1:0-15649 GCA_023531435.1 Papaver californicum
TTAGACACTAAAATGTGTCTATCAAATACCCCCAAACTTACTATTTTGCTAGTCCTCGAGCAAACTACTCTAAAAATAAAGTAAAAATCCTAACTCACTTTCGCAGGAATCGCGACTACATTTAGCATATGCAGTAAGCCGTTAAACCCCTAGGTGTCCCTAGTGGACGAGTTTTGTCTCGTGAGGGTTTACAAGAGGTATACCCACAAAACCTGGATTCGGATCTTAGTAAGGTGTGAACGATTAAGGATAGACACTAAACAAGCTAGTTAGTTGGCTACTTAGATATTCGGCTATAGGGACCATTACCCTTTATGGGTCCAATCACTGTACACGAGTGTTAACTCAAGCGTACTAAAATTCATATCTAAGACAACAGAGTTCTACTCAGACAGTTATCTAACCACCCATCACATGAAAAGACTTAGAAGATGAATGTAGACTGTAGAAAGTCGTAAATGTTGACTGAGGCGAACGATGTGTCCCATATCTGTCTGAAGGTCAGTACCGAGATGAAACCTAGTGTGTCGAGATACTTCCCATTTATTTTCAACGGTTACTACTAACTAAAATATTTACAAGTTCCCATGGATCCTGCGTTCCACGCTTGCTTAGGCGACGGAGACAGGGAGAACTTTAAAATACCAAATACTATATATTTTTTTTCAATTTTTTCTAACTTTTTTCGATTTTTTCTTTTCTTTTCTTTTTTTTTTTCGAATTTTTTTTCTCTTTTTTTTTCTTTGACTCCTAATACATGTGTGTTCCCATGGATCCTGCGTTCCACGATTGCTTAGGCGACGGAGACAGGGGGACTACACACATAACCCTAAGACAATAACATATTATTCATGTGGGGCATGATCTCAACAAACTAAATGTCATTCCAGTGCTAATTAACATGTCGATGCTAGGACCCACCAATACTCTCAGAGAAACACGAAATTGCAAATAATAAAACAGAACGTGATATGGTGGTGACAACTATCATGTTATTTCTAACACCTGAACTCTGTCTCCTTTATGAATAGACCATCTAGCTGGGCACACCAATCCTTATAGCAAAATGGCTAAGTTTCCATCTACCTAGAGTGGTTAGTGTCACCCTGAATGTTCAAAAGTTGCTAAATTCCGAATTTTATTATTCCTAAAAAGACTCTCTTACCCCCAAACTTAAACTAAACAATGTCCTCAATGTTTCTAAGTAAAGAACTTGACAAAAATAATAAAATGAGGGAAGATAGTACCGTGTTGCCTGAGCATGGGTTACCTCCCAAGAAGTGCTAAGTTTAAAGTCTTCAGCCAGACTAGAAAAGAATTAGTCACCCCCTTAAATCATATAGCAATAATCGGAACAACTGTGGGTCATCTGAATCAAATAGTGTGCCCCACAGTAGAAGTAAACTGCAGCAAGCTAAGAGGATAAACGATCTGAGTACACCTTGATCCCTATCTAGGTAAACCATATTGACCAGAGGATGGGTTTCCGGTAACTGAGGATCGGTAAATCTAGCTGGAAAATGATCTCGTAAAATTGCAGCGGTGCCTATGTCAGGTCCCAAGCTAGGGACCTTTCTAAGAGTTAATGGTACAACACATGGAGTATGATAGTCACCCCCAAACTTAAAGTTTTCAGTGTCTCTAGATAGACTAATAATAATTTCACTCGTTTCCAGATCGTCAGATTCTCGAAAATAGTCAACTGCTTCTTCTAAATTACAATCCGGTGGTGCAAAGCCTAACAAAGTACGCACCTCATCAATAACCCTATCATTATCGCCATTAAATCTGTAGTTGGTTAGGCATTTTTCTAATGGATCTTCTAATTGGTTGGGCCTAAGCTCCATCTCACTAGACGGTTTGGATTCCTCTTCTGATGAGCCTAACTCACTACTTATCAGGGTATCTGGTGGGTCATGCTTAAAGTCCAACTCATGAAAATCTAATCCAAAGTGGGCTCGACATTTCTCTAATGGGTCTTCTATCAAAGTGTTTGGTAATGTCTCCTGAACTAGGGTCTCTATCATGTTGACAGTTTCTAAGCTGGGGTCCTTCCTAGTAGGTGCTAACAACCTTGGATAAGGGGCTCTAGGCATAAAATCGGTGGCCCGAGGGGTTTCCTCAGGCTGATCAGAGACTTTATCAGTCTCTTCGGCTATTGGGTCAGGGTGAACTACAGTATGTTCACATCAGGCCTAGTTACCCCGTTGTCCACCAATTTACCATTCTTGAGGGTCGTGACTGTATTCACGTGACTGGATGATTTCTCGCCCGTCGCCATTTCATTGATGCCTCTTGGATTGGGTTGGTGCTGGTTCGGGAACCTACCAGGCTCTCTTTCTCTTAAAGCCGCATCAATGTCACTAATTGAGGTTTGGGTGCTAGACACGGCCCTTTCTAGACTATGGATTCTCTGTTCAAACTTTTCCTCAATGCTGGGCTGAGTTGGACCGACTGAATTCGTATAACTGAAGCCTGGAGGACCTTTAGCATTACTAAACTGACCTTGAGCCTGGCCTTTCGACCAGGAAAGGTTCGGTTGGTCACTCAGGCCAAGGTTATAAGATTCCGAATATGGGTCGAACTTTTTATGGTTATCAAAGCTAGTGTTATTATAAGGAGCAAAAGCCTGCTCTTCGAATGGGTTGGGCTCTAAACTACTAGCTTGATTCATTTCGACCAGTTCTAGCCTTCTAGATAAGGATTCTAATGGGTTGGGATTTCTATTGCTCTCCCACTGCTGGGTTTTCTCGGCAATGTCACTCAGAAATTGCATCGCCTCAGCAGGAGTCTTACTGTCGAATTCTCCGATCGACAAGGACTCAACCAAGGTTATAGTTGCATAATCCAAACCCTCATAGAGAATCTGAACTATACTTACTCATCTAAACCGTGTTCTGGGCATTGGGACACTAAGTCGTTGAACCTTTCTACATAAACATACAGAGACTCTCCCTCTTGTTGAGAAAACGTGAAAATTTTCTGCCTAATTGAGGATATTCTGTTCTTAGGGAAGAATTTCTGAATAAAACATGAAGTAAGTTGGGCATAGGTCTCAATCGACTGAGGGGCCAAGCTATACCACCATGACTTGGCTCTATCTCTTAGTGAAAAGGGAAATAGTCTAAGTTTAATAGACTCGTCATTCAAGTCTCTAATCCTGATTGTGCTACATATTTCCTCGAACTCCCTAACATGAAAATAGGGATTCTCGTTCTCTTTTCCTAAGAATAATGGAAGCATCTGGATGATTTTGGGTTTCAGTTCGTAGCTCGCTTCAGTAGCGGCTAACTTGATGCAAGATGGACGTAAGGTCCTGGTTGGATTCCACAAATCCTTCAGAGTTGTCATTGCTGACACGGTCTCGAGAGTGACTATTTCACTCTCAGTTGACTTCTCAAGGTTAAGGTGAACTACCGGTCTTCCACTAATTAACCTACCCCGAGGGTCTCTATCCCAAGTTCGCCTTAAGGGCGTTCTTGGCATGCAAAAATTAAATCCTAACAAGCAATTAATCAAACACAATCGTGCCCTGACTCAACCAAATCAAACCTAAATCTAGCAAATAACAAGCATGATGGCTCCACTTAGATTGTTTCTAGACCAGCTTCTATTCTTTCAAAAAGCAACTGGTTACAATTTTAGCAAACCTCTTAGAACGATCTGAATTAGATTAAGTCGAAGAGAAACAGGAGAAGCTCAATGGAGCTTTGATACCCCTGTCTCTTTGGCACTTTTCCCTGAGTTACAAGGCGGCTCTAATCAACTTAAAATAATCATCCTGAACTTCGAGTTAGGCTAAATTCCAAGCCGATTCCAAGCCGGAATCCATTTTTCCGTCCAAATTCACGATTGCACAATATTTTCCAGCGTAAATCACTCTAAATCGATGTGTTTAACCTTGTGTTGAATTCTTGTAGCTTTTGGAATAAATTGGAATCGAAAACAACTTGAAAATCTCGTAACATGAAGTCACAGTTGAACACAGTAACCTCTCCCGATGAGTTGGATCGGTGACTCGCCGAGTTGACTCGCTGGGTTGACTCGCTCCGATCATGGGGTGCCCCCAATCCAAAGTGTGGGTGCCTTAATCCATTTTCCCGGGTGCCTTTAACACTTTTTGAGCCAATTTTTCCACAAATCTTTATTCTTCTAATGTACCTACAAAAGCATAAAAACACGTAATAGACGCAAAATCGAATACTAACTCATTAGAAATTAAGGTGCAAATTAGACACTAAAATGTGTCTATCAATATTGTAATGCTCGGGTATGCTAATGAAGTGATATCGTTCATGCAGGGATGGAGATAGTGCTGGTGCTAGCAGCGCTTTGCAAAACGCTAGTCCTAATATCGCTGGTGCTGGCAATGGTGTGGCGCTAGCATCGCTGTGGTGTGTTGACGCTAATATTACCCGGGTAATGTTGGCGTTAGAGTAGTGCTAGCGCTAGCAGCGTGGGGCTAGCGGTGGGGAGTGTTGGCGCTAACACTACCCGGGTAACGTTGGCTTTGGTGTAGCGCTAGCAGCGTGGTCGTGGTGCTGGCAGTGTGTCCATAGCGCTGGCAAGTCTCTGACATTACCTAGGTAGTGTTGGCGCTAAAGTTACTTGTTGGCATTGTGCTTGGACTTTATGTACTACATACAAAACATATTTCAAAGAATTCAGCCGTGAAAGTTTGCGACTTGTGATAATGTTCGATACAACTCTAGATTTTGATGGTATGCATCTAATTAGTGTCTTCATTCAGGGATGGCATAAAGCTCATTCTAAATGTTCATAATTTTGTATAATCAACATGTTCTAATTAATGCGGATAGTTTGCATGAACGCACATGAAATAACGAAGGTTTAGCCAGGTAAAGCCCTGAAATTGTACGGGCGCATACATACATATATATATAAAATAGCTACATGATTAATGTATCCATGAGATGAATATGCATTCCTAATTCTCTTGCGAAATATAATACAGAAATACGTATCCATAATTTTGATGTCGAGTTAGAAATTTATAAATATTTATTTCATGCTTCTGCAGCTGGGCAAAAGCAATATTACAATTTTCTTCCTTGTCAAAAACTCACAATCAACAGAGATATAGGCACCCCCAAACACACAATGATCAATAATTACACCCCATAAAGTAAATTTGCCACACCCAACATTTACATTTTCGGGTTCAGGCCGAAAGCCTGAATCCAAAAATATCGGGTCTCACAACTATCATTATACACGGTTCATATTGTATATTCTTCAATGTAACTTCAAGATATATTTCTCACATGCTTTCATGAACTCCTTACAAGAGTTTTATATACAAAGAGAAACTGTTTGCTTGAATCTCAAGTAGTCTTAGCTTGAATTCTAAGTAACCCTCATTCTTGAAAGTTTATATATACAGTGACTCAAACAACTAGGAAATTCAATACTTAAAACTTCTTGTATCCTATTTGTTTGCTAGAATCTTCCTCTATTGACCTAGGTTTCCTCTGAGAAACACAATTAGGTATACGACTTAAAGACTTCACTTAGGGATTCGTGAAGCTAGGTCGGACGATCTTTACCTTGATCATTCGCGTATCCTGGTCTTGTTCATTCTATTATCGAGGTCTTAGTAATCTCTTTCAGGAACAAGATAGATATAAATCGCAAAGTTCTCTTTATCTCAGATTTTTTGATTTTTCAAGATAGATATATAAAACTCTTCTTAATTGATTGGTTTAGGATTGTTCTTGAGAGGTGGTTAATAATCCATGCTTCTCAACTAACTGTGTGTAAGTGTTCCGAATTTCTGATGTTTGCTGGATTTGTCTATTGCAAACAGATTTACAAGCCTTGATCTTTGATTTAAAGGGAAATCAAATAGGCTTATGTGTTAGAGGAAGATTGGTATCAAAAGTTTTTACTGAGGTTGAAGCAACTCTTAGGCTATAAAAGACGCCAACAAAGAAAATCAATTGCGTAGAGCCTTGCGAGGTTCAAGAGACATAAGAAGCACGACTGCAGCTGAAGTGGAGGGTGAATTCGGTCTCCACTACATTCCAGACCGAAGTCTGATAGTAGGCTAGTGTCTGTAGCGGCTTAATACAATTCGGTGTTCAAATATGGATGAGGTCCCAAGGTTTTTCTACAGTTGTAGTTTTCCTCGTTTACAAAACTTCTGGTGTTTTGTGTTTTTCCTTTTCCACATTATACTTTTTATTTTTATAATAAGATTACACCAGT
The DNA here is from genome assembly GCA_023531435.1 of Papaver californicum. Lineage (NCBI taxonomy): Eukaryota > Viridiplantae > Streptophyta > Magnoliopsida > Ranunculales > Papaveraceae > Papaver > Papaver californicum. Next base: position 6,229 of record JAJJMC010010586.1, read on the forward strand.
AGTACGTAGTCAATCTCAGTAGATATGTCCAAATAATTAAGATCAATTACGGGGATCGTTTCTTGTTGAATTCGTATATCAAAAGATAGATAACAAGTTTCATACTTGGCAGAATTCAGATCTGAATATTTGGATATGACTAGATTGATCTTGGATATTGATATTTGAGATCGTCCATGTAATCTTCTATACAATCAAGTTCACGAACTTTAATGTCTTGACTTTCTAATTATAAATAGAAAGAGATAAACTATATATACGTATTGTCCAAGGATCATTAAGTTGGTCTACTTGCAATTATATTAGGTTTTGTCCATACAGGTTGCTGAACGAAAAGTTGGTGGTGTACTTGGTACCTTCTCCTTTTCAATTGGTATCAGAGCATCCAAACACCTTTTAAACCTAACAAGTTTGCGTTTGTATTGATCCTAATAGTTTATTTTAATGGGAAACTGCTTTGGGAGAATTGTTTCGTTCACCTGCAACGTACACTAGAATTTCTTAAAAATTCTTCAGAGCTTTTTATCTGGAAGACCTTACAATTGTTCGGTCTCTCCAGATGCCCTCAATTCAACTAAGACCTCCAATTTATTAGTTAATGGTAAAGAATCCAGAGGAAAAATAAAAGTTCATTTAATAAGGACTAAAGTAAAAAACATATCTTTTAAGAGTATCAGACTTCGTTGTCTTAAAATATTGTCTCTCAATCTGTTTAAGAAATGCAATAAAAGAAGGTCTACAGACGAAGATCTCCTTATAGCCATTAAGAATACCCTTGAATTCTTGCAACACCTTGCGTTGGTCAAGAACAAGGATAATTCCTTGTAAAGTTCCGACTCTGATAAAAGTTGTTTCAGTGTGGATAAGTTGGACATGTCAAGAAGTCTTGCACAATCCATAAAAGGAAGACTGCTAAGATTTTGACATCTCCTATTAGTCTTGGAACCCAACTGGTTGATCACTTCAGTAACAAAAACTGAACGGAGGATTTCAATCTTGATCAAGAATATCCGCATTATTGATCATGCTCCAAGTACAAGAGACGAAGAATATCATACTGGGATGGTTCTTGAGCATCTTCATGGTCACCCAACTTCTCGGTAACAAGAGTTTGGCTCCATACCTCATGTATATATATTGAGATGGGGCAAACAACAGACAAGTAGTTTTTTTTTTTCCTTTTGCGTTGTTTGGTTTATTGTGATCTTTCCGTTTTATGTATTATCAGGTGCATCCAGTGGGATCTGAGTTCTTTTGATACTCTATATCGGATAATGAACAAGGTAAACTCTTTCATGTAGTGATGACAATAATGGACTCATCATGTTATGTTGAGCCTCGCACCATTTCTTGATATGTGTCTAAATCCCTTGTGGTGTCATGGTTGTCTCCTACGCACCTGGATCTGTAAAGAAAGTTAATTTGACTGGGGTGCTACCATATCAATAACAGTGAGTCCAAAATATAACGACTCAATTTGGGTATCAGCAAATTTTATGCTTCTAACAGCATATTCTCTCTAACTATCTGACTCTTAAGTAAGAGACGAGAACAGGATCCATGGGAACATTTATTAACAAGCCAAGTCAAGGAATGTTCTTAGATTTTTTCTAATCATTAAGTTGATATTTAAACGTATGTTGGAAAAATAACTTGTCATATCATCATTATCCATGTTGATTGTCGGAATTCTTCAGATAACATGGTACATCTTGGTATTATACATATTCTTGTCGTATTATATATCAATTAACCAATTTGCAGAGTAGTTGATTGAGCACTCTCATCATTAAAGACTTATTTGTGAATCTCAGTGGTTTCATCTAATTTTCCTATCGATTTCGAAAAAGAGTTTCCCTATAAGGACACTTTTAAAAAAAAAAAAAATAGATGTTCTAGCTATTTAATTTAAATATCTATTGGTCCTGGAACCTGTCAAATCCCATTAGGTCAATATAAGGTCCACGGGTTCATGACCTTCTTATAATTCCTCTTCTCTACTGTTCACGAATAGGTGGAGCGAAAACACACATAGGGTTACGGAACCGACAACATATGACTTGAAATTGGAGTGTGTTTTCAACAACTTTAATATCATTCTTCTTTGAATAAAGTCTTTTCTTCAAGAAGGGTGTTATTTAAGGTGTTTATTCTCATAAATTAGCTCTTCCAAGTAAGTTCTACCTTCTTCATCTTCTCAATTTGCTATTTATAGTAAGCATGGTTAGTATCTAGGGAAATGGTGTAAAGTCTAACAAAACCTCTAAGGTAACATCACAAATAACATCTTCTCACAAAGAAAAATGTGAATCAAGCTTTCAATCATCTTCTAAAATTGTTTTTTTCAATGAAGATTGTTCCAAAACCTATGAAAAAATTCTCTCTAGAGATTTCATCTTAGAAAAGAAGTTGGTCGAGGATTTTGTTCATGTTGGTGAATTATCTTATTTTGAAAAGTATAACCTTGGTGACATCTTTGATAGTCATGGTGAAGATTTTGACATTCTCACAAGAGTATTATATGCTAACATTCATGATATTGATCTTGAGAAACTTTTCTTTAGAACCATGATTGGAAGAAGAATTATTGAAGTTGATAGAGATTTGTTGGATAGTATTACAAGTCTCCCTATGGGAACTTTCTCCTTTCCTATACCTAGGGAAGATAAGCCTTCATGTGAAACCATCTCAAATCAACTAGTTGGTAGAAGTTTCGGTTGGAAAGATTGGAAATTTCTTACTAAAGCTCTTCCCATGCCTTTGAAGATTTTTGGTAAGCTTGGGATCCTAAACATTTGTCCTTCCACTATTAAAGATGCTCGCTGGAGTCGAGAATTTGCGAAATTGATCTATTTTGTTGATGTGGGAGTTCCAAGTCTTGATGTGGGAGTTCAAGGTCTTGATGTATGCGGTTGGATTATTCAACAAATGGCCACCATGACCCTTTATGGAAACAAATTAGGTTTTTCGCGTCTTATCGAGAGGATTTTTCAAGCCTTTAAAATTGCTCCAATTGGTACTTCTATTGGTACTCCTTCTCCCATTCTCAAGACTACCTTAAACCGAATGAGAATAAATTTTTATAAGAGAAAAATAAGTTTTTTTCCTCCTCCATTCGGTTCTTGTGATCCCACCACCTTGGGTCTTCTTCAAAAAAATATCCAAGGATGTTCGTAAGGTGAACAACAAGGTAATATGTGTGCAACAACGAATGCATATGCTTGCATCGAGATTTCCGGAGATCAATGAAGATATGGAAAAGATTCAAGCTACTTGGGTTGATTTTGAAAGTGAAGATGATGCTTAGATCCTTCATTTGACTTCTCTTTCTTTATTAATTAACTCATTGTAGGAATTTTTTATTCTTATTGTTTAAGGAGGAACATTAGCTTTTAAAGTAGTTTTTATATGTTACATTATCTTTTCCAAAAAACAATCATCTTACATGCTTAAGATTTATTAATTAAGTTTTATTTTGGAAGATGACTTGCATTACCTAATCTTTATTGATTATATATATGTATTGCTTATTTTGTGGCATTTGTTTTTTCCTATCATATTTCTGGTGATTAGAACGGATATCTCACATGTTCTCTTAGGCTAAGCCCTTAACACTTTGTGTTCATTACTGACTAAAAGAGGAGTAAACTATTTTGAGAACTGCAATATTGATCTCTTCAAGATTACAATTTGTCAATATACTACAACCGGACTAGACGCTCTCTAATTGTCGTATTTCCTTCTCGAAATCGTAATTCGAAGGGAATAAGGTCGAGAATTTTAATCTCTACGTCCGTACATGGCTAGATAAGATATAATTCTTATGTTGATTCATATCGCATAAATTACTCCCTTTGTTCTTAACTGACTAGAGAATAGTTTTTGTCGATGATTATTTTTCTCACGAAAATAATGTGTTTTAGTGCCTCTAACATTAAGATCGCTATTTTTAACTTCTTTGTTCATAACTAGCGAGATGAGAGAAAAATATTGGATACAAATCTAATTTGTTTGTACCTGACGAGTAAATTTGTTATTGTCCAAGAAAATCCTTCGCTTATGATTAGAGAAAGGTCGCTCATGTTGTTCTTTCAGTAATGACATCAAATGTGGGAGGGTTCTATTTGAACTTGTGCTTAATTGCCATATCTTTGTGGGGAGTGCGGCTGTAGGAGGTGCTTGTACCTATATATCTCCTTGATGAAGACACTAATTTTTACTTGGTGATATCGTCTAAATAAAAGCTGGTATGTGTTCTTTAGTCTTAATAACTCTTTTGTTTAATTCATTACGATCCATGTTTTTCGCATTTGCCAATTTCTATTGACAAAAAGGGGGAGAAAATTAGTTCCTAGTATTCTACTACAACATATGGCTTCTCGGGGCATTATGTAAGGGGGAGTGGATTGGTATTAAGAATCTTCACTTAGGTTGAAGAAACTCTTAGGATGTAAAGGACCTCAGCTAAGAGAATCAATTACATAGAGCCTTGCGAGGTTCAAGAGACGTAAGGAGCACAACTGAAGCTGAATTTCTTATAGGGTCATTTCGGTTTCAACTACATTCCATTCTTAAGTCTGATAGTAGGCTATTGTCTATAGCGTCTTAATACAGTTCGGTGATTAAATCTGGACGAGGTCCCAGGGTTTTTCTGTAAGAACAGTTTTCCTCGTTAACAAAACTTCTGGTATCTTGTATTTTTCCTTTTTCGTATTATATTGTTTTATCTTTATAATAAAAATAACACAAGTAGTTTGCAATCAATCTTAGTAGATAAGACATACAAATTGTGATTAATTACAAGACTTGTTCTTGTAGATTTTGTATCTTGAAAGATAAATAACAAGTTTCATACTTGGAAAAATTCGGATCCTCTTTATTTGGATACGACTAGATTGATCTTGGAAATTGATTTATTAGATCGTCTAAGTACTCTTCTATACAATCAGGTTCATAGACTTTATTGTCTTTGACTTTCTGATTGTGAAGAGAGAGAGATATAAACTCTACATACATATTGTTCAAAGTTCTTTAGTTAGATCTACTTGCAATTGTATTAGGTTTTTGTCCCTACAGGTTGCCGAACGAAAAAGTTTATGGTGTACTTGGTACCTAGCTTCTCCTTTTCAAGTTCAAGGTTAGTAGCAACAGACTTGTCTTGTTCCATTTCTATCTTTGTTCTTTCAAGTCAATATTTATTAAAAACATAACAACTTGTGAAGTAAAGTTTGTTTACCGTCTCTAATATCGGTGAGTTGGTCATTATACGATGATAAAAGTATCAAGGAAATATATACTAGTTGTTTTATACAACTTGAGTATATTGAGTTACATATATAGTTTATCTATAGACTTCGTGAATTAACATAACACTAATTGGTATCTTATTCATAATTTGAATAACTAGTAGATGATTGACTTTGCTCTTTTAGATGATATCCCATTTTGTAGGAGGTACATTTAGGGATTAGATGAATCTTCAAAGAACCCTTGTTGTCTATCACGACACTTATGCATTAAATATTGAGATTGTTGATCGAAATCCCATAGATTCTCCATTCTGAAAAAGTATTGCTCACTGAATGTCACTGAATACATTTGCATGCTGGCTCAAACTAATTCATTGCATGGATATTAAGACGGTATAAGTGCATATAGGATTTGTATCGGTAGATACGTATCCGATAACCGAGATACAAATAAATTAAAAATCTTAGATGAGCGTTAACATATAAGACATATACAGGCATGTATGCGCAGATATGGCAAACCATGCCCTAAACCGAGAGCCATTGGTACCAAGGCAGTCATCCAAAATCACTATGTCATGATATATAATAAATAGTTGCATATAATAACGTCAGCACAAGAGAGCGGCATTGAGATTTAAGAGTATTCCCCAAATTAACGGAGCCATATTAAATTCTAGGACTTCGGCGGACGCCACCACTACTCTATTAACACCAGGCACCTGACATTATTCAACCCAAGTCTCTCATAATACAATCCAAGTCTCTCTCCCCCTCTCTCTCTCGTCCACATTGTAAAGAAGAATATCATCATAGAAAGTTCAGATTCGTATCTGTACTTACATTTTTTTTTCTTGAAACATTTTTTCATTCAGCTTAATTTCTTGATCGTAAAACAAGACGAAGTAGACCAAAGTCTAAAGCGACAGGTACGTGATTAGTTATTACTATTCATTTTATGAATAATCAATTTTTGAATCTTGTTTTTGTTTGTGTTTTTAAAGATTCTGTGTCTTCGTTATCACTTGGTGATGGAAGTTTCGTCATGGAGTTTTTTTGGTGTTGATTCTCCTTTGTTGATTCTTGCAGTAAAATCTTTCTAGGTTTTGCGTTTTGGCTTATTAGATTCATTTCTTGAATTAGCTTCATGTGGATTCTTGCATTTTAGGTTTCAATTCCTAGTAAACAAAATTTCTTGTAATTTGATTGTTCTATTTAGCTGCTCTAGTTTATGATAACTTTAAATTTCTGTATTCGCAATTTCGGAAAACACAGTTTCTACCAACAAACCTTTTGAGGTTCAGCTGTGTTAGAATCTTTTCATTCTATTGCTAGAGACAGCAGCTAGGGTGAGTGTCATCAAGTCTGTTATACCTTGTTAATCTTGCTTATTTGTGTTCTTTCTTTTACAAATAGGTATCTCTTATATCTCCTTGTTCTAATAAGTTCTTATTTTTACTGTATTAGTTTCTATATGGCGGTTTACATAAGGATTTTGTTCTCCTTTATTGTTATTGTTGCTGTTCTATGGGGGGTCAAGCTAATGACCCAGAGATGCTTTGGTACCGCCCGCACCACTGAAGAAACGGCTCCTTTCCTCGTCGTTGATCAGAGATTGGCAGAGATGGAAGAGGGTGTACAATCCTTAGACAACAACCTTCAAGGGAGATTGGACCGTCTGGATACGAACCTTGGTAGGGCTGCACCGATGTTAAGGTAAGTGTATTTCTGTATTTGTAGTTCTTTACTATCCTTTACAGTTCTTTGGATTAATTTTTTTTTTCTATGAAGTTCGACGTTAGAAAGCATGCAACAATATAATGCTGAACTTGGGAGAATTAGAGAAGATATGAATAACGAGTTAGAGCCTCGACTCCTTGGCTTGGATCTTCGTATTGATCGTGCTCATACCAGACAAGATTTGATGCTTGCAATGTTGAGATCTATGATGGAACGTCTTATTCGATGTAGCAGCCCTCAGCAAACTCCCAATGCATCTCAGCTATCTCTACTACTTCCTGCTAACGTGATGGATACTTCGGCACCTGTGGCTGATTGTCTGACTGAAAGGGCGGATGCACATGATACAAGTAATGGTGAAGCTCCGACGGAAAGTGCTGATGGAAATATAGTGAACGAGTTTTCGATACCTAATGTTGAAGATACGACGGTTGTGTGTTATGTTGAACCAATGGAGCCTAACTTCCCTAGGCTGATACTAAATAATCCCAGGCAGATGCGTAACCTGATTCTGACTCCCGAAGTACAGTCAATAAGTAAGTATACGTTTTATATTTTATGTAGCTCACTGCTTTATGTGTAAATGTGTCTGTCAAAACAGCCAGTTTGTGCAAGCTTTTAGATTATATCAATAAAGAAGATCTGTTATCATGCATTGCATGATATTCACATATAATAAATTGATAGTTGGCAGACTAGCTGAAGGGTCAATTGATGTTATTTTATATGACAGTGAGGTAATTGCTTCAGCAACAACCCCTGAGATAAGAAGAGAAGTAGAAGAGGGGATTATATCATCTGTTCGAGCGGGTCGTTTTACTGCGCAGGTAATGTTGAACCTACAATTCCTCACAGTTCTATCTTCTGTAGATCAAGTAACATTCTATGGGTTTAATTTATGCAGTTGAGTCAGAATGATGCTCTGGAAGTATACAGAGAGATCCTTATAAGGAAAAAAAACAAGAAGCAGCAGGCAGGAATTCACGGAAGAAGGCTGGAGCGACTACAACTACCATGCCCAGAGGTGACGGTTGAGGAAGTTACAGCAGAAAGAGTGCTTAACCAGGTGTTGACTACTGGAGCACAGCAAAAAAGTAAAATTTCTAAATTATGAGGTGGTCTATTTCATATAATCCTTTTATTTAGTTTCTTGTTTATTAAATTTCTCTGTTTCCCCCCTATTTGAACAGTTATTGCCATTGGCTTAGTGGAGCCTGCAATAGCTAGAGAAATTGAAAATGTGGAAACCGAAGAGCCTATGAAATATTGTCCTGATAAGGTAACGTTTGGCTTACACTTACACGCAAGAGAATATTTGAATATAAGAGTGTCCCTGCTCATGTGTCATGTAGGTTACTGAAGAGATAGTACTAAGCCTAAGGGAGGCTATTATGAGGAGGACCGCACCAGTAGAAGCTGGGGAAGGGAAGACAGCCAGCCCACCAGAAGCTGCTAATCAAAGCGAGACATGTGCAGTAGAAGCTGGGGAAGGGAAGACAGCCAGCCCACCAGAAGCTGCTAAACAAAGCGAGACATGTGCAGTAATTACAGTGAGGCGTGAAGATGGACCAGATGGTTTGTTACTACTTTTGGATAAGTAGCCTTCAGCTAAAAAGAGGCATCGGGGATCCTTAAATACCTTTACAATAGAGTAAATAGTGTAGACAGCTGCAATTTGTAACTAAAAAAAATATGAAAGGATTCTTCTGTCAATATGGGTTTTTTCATAATCACAATTTTTTTGATCGGTAAGATGATCACATGCTTTTTCAACCTTATCTTTCTATCTCGCTCATATTTTGGATGTCCTCCACGTGTAAATATTTACTTGTTTTGTAAAAAGACATAACCATGATTCCTCTTAGTTTTTGGTTGGACTCTGTTGATCTTCTGCCTAACGATCGAACATGATTTCTTTTCAACCATGAGACCATTATTTATAGTAGTACGTAGCAGTAGAAGTATGGTCCAGCAATAGTAATATCGGGTGGGGTGCGGCGGATTTTGGTCTCGGATGAGATAGGCATGAAGTTAGATCTTCTCTGCGTATAGAAATGGGCGATGGGTCCTCAACTCCTCGTAATCTATTATTTTATTTTCTTACTTTTTTTTTGTTTGTTGAAGCATGAATAATCTATTAGTGTAAAGAAAGCCAGCTGATAGATATTTTTACTATTTAACAGAAACAAGGACGATGAATAGTGAAACAGATTCTAATTTTGTTTTTGGATGATCCCAACCGTTGGATAGACTGACCAAAAAATCTAGTCTCCCTACAATTTCACCGACGCACGAAGCGCTGCATGCTCTTTGTAGATGAAGTTGAAATTTTGAGTTTTTCTCATTGTATCTGTGAGTAGCAAAAAGTTGCTTGACACGTGGCAGCAAAGTGCGGAGCACAAGATGTCTCGACGCAGGGATCGTACCAAGGT
>JAJJMC010010590.1:0-15001 GCA_023531435.1 Papaver californicum
CTACAATTATCCATGAGAATCCAAATATATCCAGGACCCTCTATTATCTTAAAAAATCTTAAGAATTGAATACCTAGGATATTTGTGGAATCTTAAAAAATCTAAATTAAATATCATAATTGGTGGTGATATCACATGAATGAATCCCCCATCCATGAGCTTTTTTATGTTCAGGCGCAACTTTACGTATGCGTTGCCGAAAAGGTAGTGTAGCTTCTTGATGTATATGTAACTCATGCCGTACAATATTTGGATCGATGCCCGGAATGTCCTCCATCTTCCATGCAAAAATATCCATAAAATCTTTTAGTAGAATAACCAAATTATGCTCCCTTTCCATTTCCATCAACGTTCCATATTTTATCATCTTGGGAAGTTCTTTTGTTCCTATGTTGATATTTTTGGTTTCTTCGATTGATGAAAAGGTGGGTTTGGAAGCAGCTAAAAGTGTGGGATCCCCCTTTGACTTCTATGCTGGAAGATTACCTTCATCAATTTTTGGGATGCTTTCTTTTATTATAATACCTTCATTTGCTTTATCTGTTGCTTTGTTCTCCGCAGTCTTAATCATATATTGGTTCATGGATTCTTCTTTAGCCTTCATCTTGCGTTTTTTTTTCTTATTTTGTTGTTGTTATTGTCGCTCTTTATTCATGCGGACTTCTGCTAGAATGCAAGATTTTGCTTCATTTTGATCTCCTTTTATTTCCATCTCCCCTTGCGGTGTTGGAAACCGCAAGTATTGATGATACATTGAAGTTACCCCTTTCAATTGATGGACCCAGTGTCTACTAATGATGGAATTGTACGGAGATGGAGCCTCCACTACGCTGAACTTAGTCAGAATACTTATCGGTTCAGCCGCAACATCAAGCAAAATTTCCCCTTTCGGTTTTGAAGATAAACCATTAAACCCATAAATTGTATAACGAGAAGGCGATTATCTTTTAACCCCATCTTCTGGAAGGTATCATAAAACAAAACATTGAGAGAACTTCCCCCATCCATAAGAATCTTCCTTATATTCCATCCAGATACTGGCAGTGTAAGTACCAACGGATCATTGTGCATTTCAATCTCTTGGTCAACAAACAAAACATTGAGAGAGCTTCCCCCATCCATAAGAATCTTCCTTATATTCCATCCAGATACTGGATGTGTAAGTACCAACGGATCATTGTGCATTTCAATCTCTTGGTCAACCTCGTCCGCAATAAAAGTTAGCGGGATGCCATCTATTCTTCCCATACTTCAGTAACTCTTCCCGCAACCTTGAAGACTTCGTGACTGCAGACTCTTTTATGCAATCTTTTATTAATAGCTGCACTCATGAACGATTAATATGATTCAGAATAAGATATCATATTAATAGTTTGATTATTTTGATGAATATTAACAGCTTTCCCTTTATTAATCCTTGGTGAGGGGTCAGGTAATTGAATAAATTCTTTTAACTCCCCCGTATCAATAAACCTTTGTAATTGCAATATTAGATTCCTGCATCTGTTTGTTGAATGACCACGATAGAAATGGTATTCATAATACTCCTAGGAGTTCTGTGTATGTTCGTGTTGTTGCTCTTTTGACCGCGTCCATTGAAAATATTGTTTGTTCTTTATTACCCTTAAAATTTCTGAATAAGGAGTGTTGAGTTTAGTGAAAATTCGCTCCTCAAATTGTTGGATAAATTTTCTTCTTTCCTCTATCTTTGCTCGATTTGATTCAATGTTTGGGGGTTTTCCCGCAAACCTCTTCCCAGATCCAGATGACGGCTCTATAGAATTGGGTCTTTTTACATTTCCTTGTTGTTGATATATTATTCTCGGATGTTGCCTTTGAATGTCCTGCAATCTTGCACATTTTTCAATGATATCTCTGAGATCTCCTTTACTTTTTGGATTTTTATTATGGATATCAAAAAAGAGTTGGCTTTATCGATTGGCTATTTCCCACTTGTAACTATTGATAGCGACTTCTGGGGTTATATCCCCAATTGCTTGACAGATCGTCTGCCATCGATCTGTATAATCACGGATGGTTTCCTCTGTCGATGAGGCAAGTGAGTATAGTTTGTCCATCCCCGCATCTGCGAGCCTGTTGTACATGTATGCTTCTAAGAATTTGCGGGCCAACTGTGTGTAAGAATTCACTGACCCTTCGGGTAAATTGTCATACCACGCCAAAGCTATTCCTTTCAAACTCGAAGGAAAATGCCGGCACATAACAACATCATCTTGCTCTCAACGCGTCATGATGCGACTGTAATACTTCAGGTGGGTTGTTGGGTCTTTTGTCCCATCGTAGCATTCAAAAATGGGAATAATATTCACGGGGAATTGGTGCATACGCCAGGTACGGTGCCAACGGCGTTCGCCTAGCTTCTTTTAACACTTCTTCTAATCGTCCACCCTCTTTATTTTTCAAATTCTTAATTTCTTCTCGCATTAGCTCCATGTCCTCATAGCATTTTTGCCACCTGTCATTTTACAACCTTGATCCATCAAAATTCAATCTATCTGGTTCATTCAGCTGGCGTGCGGGTTCCATTACCATTACTATTTGATCTTTATTAACTTTCACTCTTCTTCCTGCGGGTATGCTGGAGCTTGCTTCTTGCCCCCGTGTTCTAGTTGTAGATGGTTCTGCACCCTGCTGCATTCTTTCTTTGAATACTTGATTTTCTCTGGTTAAAAGTGCAATTTGCTTCGCACAAGTCCGTTTTTCCTTGCACATTTCATCCATTTGTTCCATTAATTGTTGAATGTGGTCGATACTGTTTTAAGAAATTTCTTCAGATGAACGACTAGTTGTGTGGCCTTCATAATTGTTCACTTGGTCATTCATGGAATGTTGGACTCGCGATTCTCCCACCATTTCCCTTTGTCGAGGATCCCCTATTGCATAACTCCCTTGATTTCCTGAATTGACATCTTGATTTTGCATGCTTCTATGTGGCACTGACTCCATATATAGGAATCCTTTTGAGATGTTGTGATTTCTTCTTGGCTTAATTTTATGTTGTTGTAGAAATTTCTTTACCAGTATTCTAAAAGAGCTCAGATAATAAGTTATGTGTTTCAAATGGTTTTATCATTCTCAATAAATTTGCAATAAAAGCATAAGAGGTTTCTCCCATGCTTTTTCTCCAGTGGATTCCCTTATTGTTGTGCGGTATGCCCATAATGTATTATGAAGTTGTTCACACCACCGTTTATGATGGCCATCAGGAGTTTTCTTTAAATTCACTGCAATTGTTTTATTTGTTGCTTCAGCTTTCCCATTGCTTTGCGAATAAAACGGAGTAGACTTATTCTTTTGAATATTAAATGCTTCGAAAATCATATCAATATTTTTCCCTTGTAATTGTTGTCTATTATCCGAGACTATGGCCACCGGAATTTCAAATCTACAGATTAAATTCTCAAATAAGAATTTAAAAACGTCGGTATCTCTAATGTGTGCAAGAGCTTTGGCTTCAACCCATTTAGTGAAATAGTCTGTTGCGAAAATCAAGTATTTTATTTTTTGAGTACCTTCCACTAATGGTCCAACAATGTCTATCCCCCATTTTGTAAATGACCAGGGGCTGAGTACGGAATTAAGTTCTGTTGCGGGAGCCTTTATTCTTTTCGCATAGTGCTGACATTCTTCACATCTTTTTACCATATTTTTTTTGCATATTTATGCATAAATGGCCAATAATATCCTTGCGTTTTTGCTTTTAAAGCCAGCGATCGTCTTCCACTATGATTTCCCGCATCTTCATAATATATATCTTCGAGAATTTGTAGCCCTTGCTCTCGTGATAAACATCGAAGTAAAGTCCCTAAAAAGGATTTACGGTATAAAATTCTATCCCGCAACTGATAATTCACAGACTTTGATTGCACCTTTCTTTTCTCTTTAGTGCTTGCGGGTAATATCCCATTTTGCAAATATTGATATATTGAAATTCTTCAATCTTCTCTGGTTAAATCATTTTCTGTTTTTTGTTGGAAACTTGCATCATCTTGTATAGCTGCATCTTCAATATCTTCCTCCACTTCTTCTTCCATATTTTCAATTGCCCACATCTTGATTGATGGTTCATAAATACGCCCAATTTTTATTGCTGATGTATTCTGATCCTTTATCATTAAAGAAATAAATGCTAACACATCAGCATGACGATTCTTATCTCTGGACAGATGACAGAAGGTTATATTTGGAACCTGAAGCACCAGTTTTTGCACAAGATTTTTGTATTCTACCAGGTCTTCATCAAGCGCTTGATATTTTAGCTCAACATGTCGAATTTTTAATTGTGAATCACTTGTGAGTCGGACATCGCTTATCCCCAATTCAATGATGATCCTAAGGGCATGAACCACATCCTCATACTCCACTATATTATTTGTATGTTCATCGAACTCAAGTCGGAATGAATGCACCATTCGATCCCCTGTAGAAGTCGTAACTACAATTCCAATTCCCACCCCTTCTTTGCTCATGGACCCATCAACAAATACTTCCTATCTTCGGGAATTTACAGAGCATAAGATATCCTGAGGATCATCCTCTTCGAACCCGGGCAAACCTTGAATTTCAAAATCATCATCTAACGGAAAATCCGAAAGGAAATCAGTCAGGACTTGTGACTTCTGTGCAGTTTGTAACTCAAATAATATGTGGAACTTTTCGAGTTGTGCGTTCCATTTTGCTATCCTTCCAACTTTTCCCACATTCTTCAGTACAGACTCCAACAGAGCTTTGCTTGGTACCCGCACATAGTGTGTCAGAAAATACATGCCTAATTTCTGGGTAGCAAAAACTAGTGCTAAGATTAACTGTTCAATTTTCGTGTAATTTCTTTCTGCGAGGTTCAAAGTTTTACTGATATAATATACGTGTTTTTCTACATTTTCATTTTCTCGTACCAATACCGCACTTACAACATCTTCTGTTGCGGATATGTACAAGGAAATCACCTCTTCAGATTCTGGCTTTTGTAATGCGGGCAATGTGGCGAGATAAACTTTATTACTTGAAAAGGTTTGCTCACAAATCTCGTTCCATTCAAATTTATTCTTCTTTTCAATGCGTCAAAAAAGGGCTTGCATTTTTCCGATGATCTAGCAATAAATCTTTTGAGTGTGTCCAAACAACCATTTAATTTCTGTACTTCTTTGAAATTTCTCGGAGATGGCATATCAACAATGGCCTGAAGCTTTGCCGGATCAACTTCAATTCCTCTTTTGGTAACCAAGTACCCCAAAAAATTCCCTGACGTAACCCCAAAAATGCACTTATCGGGATTAACTTTCATTCTGAATTTCCGCAAGGCTTCAAATATCTCTTTTAAATCTTGTAAATGATCCTTTAAAAATTTACTCTTCGAGTGTGCGGCCTATCCATGGTTTAAAAATTGCATCTACGAACTGTTGATAAGTTGTTCCTGCATTTCTCATCCCAAATGGCATTCTGGTATAACAGTATAATCCATGCGGAGTGAAGAACGCAGTATGCTCTTGATCTCCTTCAGCTAGAGCAATCTGATTGTACCCTGATTATCCGTCCATAAATGATAGGGCCTCATAACCTTCAACATCGTCCACCAACTGATCAATGTTGGGAAGCGGATAACTATCTTTTGGACATACCTTGTTTAAATTGGTGAAGTCTATGCAAATTATTACTCCGCCATTCTTTTTTGGTACTATCACCATATTTGAAATCCAAGTTGGATATCGCACTTCTCGTTGTTTCGAAAGAATAGAAGTCGTAGGTTGTTGCACACACTAAGACCAATCGTGATGCCTACGACAGTGAATTATAACTTTTATTTTCTAGATTAGATTTGCTCGAGGACTAGCAAATAATAAGTTTGCGGGTATTTGATAGACACGTCTTATATGTCTTATTTAAGCTCATTTTTATATTGTTTTTTCTCAATTGTTGTACTAATATTATGTGTTTGTATGTATTTTTGGGAAATAAACTTTTGTGGAAAAATTGGCTCGAAAAGTGATATTTTCACCTGAGAAAAATTACTATAGGCACACCCAAAAAGTGATAAAGGCCCCAAAAGTGTTAGGCACCCAGACGTTGGATAGAGACACCATTTTCTTCTTCAAATTCAAAATAACTTTTTTGCGGAAAACTTCACTCTCGAATCTGAGAAGATTTAATCAACGTATTTTGTAAATATCATAGGGATTAAGACAAGAATATATTCTTGTCTTAATAAGTGGAAGTTTATACATGGTTTAATATACCAAATCGAACAAAATTGTTAAGTTTCGTGGAAAAAAAAAGGAAAAAAAAAACAATATTCGGGTTGATTCTGAGTTGATAAGGGAGATTTTATCTCCTTAAACGCTCAAACAATATATTCTTGAGTCTCTAAATGGTACCAATATCAACAGAATAATGTAGGAACGAAATCAGAATCAGGAGTGAAAGAAAGAAATACCTTGCCGAGAGATATAATTCATTAAAAAAAAATATTCGTGGAGATATGGAAAGGAGATTTGGGGTTGTTGATGTTTGATTATAAATATAAGATAGAGGATGAGAGAGAGGGGGGATTGAATTCGTCCAAATCGAGAGAGAAAAGAGAATAAAAAAAATTTGTTGCTGCAAAATCATCACGAGAAGAAGATGATGATAAAGAACATAAGTCTATACTGAACAGTCGCAGAAGTTGTTGCTAAAGATTTTAATTTCTACAACTCCTAAAAAGACAATCGCAAATTCAACAGTTTCTTTCCAAATGATTTCAACGACAAAAAAGAAACACTTATATGTGTATCTTTTTTATTCTCCCTTGCAACAGATATAAAAGTTGCAGTTTCTGTGTCCTTTTCTCTTCTTTTCTCGGTTAATACTTTTGAGCTTTGTAAAGATACTTCGGGAGAGTGTTGAGCATGATGAGCTAAACCCCATCATTGGGACAATGGAGGAAGCCATATTTCATGAATGAATGGTAATTATTTTCTATTCCTTTTTACTTTTGCATTGATTTTAATTGATTTAAGATTTTTACTAATTAGTTGTGATTTTGTTTAATGATGTATGTTTAGTCTTAGAACTTTTGATGCACCATGCTTATGATTTACATCTAATGTTTTAGAAATCTACTTTTGGCAAACAAAAAGAGTCCATAGAAGAGCTTAAGTTGTTAAGAATCAATATATGTATCACTTGATTATATTTATGGTGGAGTCCTATGTCTCAGTTATCCTTAATATTGTTGCCGTATTTTGTATATATTTATAGATTAAATTAGAATTAGGTTTAAAACACTTCTTCACAAGTCCAAGTGAACGAATCTATTTACCAGTGTCTACAATCATATCACACGACACGTACAATACTTTGTGAGAAATAATTTTTCTCCCATTTAACTTTAGACGCGGCTACTGTTAGTTCAATATCATGGACCTCTAATCTTATTGAGGGTTGTGGAAAAGCCTTATTAATATTACCCAATGGTACAAAAATATATATATATTCATGATGCCTTATTTTCACCAAGGTCTAAAAAACTTGGTGAGTTTTAAAGACATTCGTCTTAATGGGTATCATATTGAGACAACAAATGAGGCTAACATACAGTATCTATGTATTACTACTACTGTCTCGGGAAAGAAACAAGTATTAGAAAAACTTCATGCCTTTGTCTTCTGGGTTATATCATACTACACTTATTGAATCGCATCTTGTGAATCACTCGAAGATTTCTGATCCCAGTGTTTTCAAACTTTGGCATGACCGGTTAGGTCACTCAGGATCAAAAATGATGCGTCGAGTTATAAAAAACTCGCATGGACAATCCCCTAAAAAAATCTAAAAGTCTTATCAACTACAGATTGTCCATGCAGAGGTTGTTATCAAGGAAAATTAATCATTAGACCATCTTTTATGAGAGTTGGCATCGAATCACCTGATTTCTTGCAACGAATTCAAGGTGATATGTGTGGTCCAATTCACTTTTCTTATGGACTATTTTGTTATTTTATGGTTTTGATTGATGCTTCCACACGACGGTCTCATGTTTACCTACTTTCGACTCGTATTGTTGCATTTGCAAGATTTCTTGCATAAATTATTAGACTACGAGCTTAGTTTCTAGTTTACCTTAGCTTTCTTTACTGTTGTTTCGTTCTTCTTCATCTTTAGATTGTAGTTGCGTTTTTATTTTTCCTTGTGATTTCATCCCTGCAAAACAAATTTTGAATATATATATTGATTTTTAGTTCATTGTATGAGTGTGATTTATTTAACCGCAAGGAAATTTTGTACCTTGAGTTATATTGTGGGTGTAACACATGTCTAACTTCTCTCGGGCCAGGAGGAAATTAGGATGCGGTCCCGAAAGTCTCCTAAAACGGAGAAAGATACAACAATTAATATCACGTTAGGCACCCCTGTTAGCGAAAGATCCAATAGTCATACACTCATAGACATTCCCATGGAATTTCTTAGAGATGTTACAGTTGTATCTTTACCTAACATGAAACCAAATTGTTGTATAATTGCATTATTGATTGTGAGCACTTCCTGAAGTTGAGAGTACCTGGTACAATAATCAATGTAATGTTAGGCATCTCTATAGCGAAAAATCCTATAGTCATAGACATTGATTTGGATCTTCTAGAGAGATTGCATTTGATATGCTTTACCTATTATGAGCGCCAACTATTGCACAATTGAGTTATTGATCAAGGATAGTAGGGTTTGAGGTATTGTGCGTTCCAAGGATATTGTAAAATTCCTCCATCCATATTCCGAAAATGATATGATCCTTGTCCCGCAATTCCTTGTATAATATAATGTTCTCACCATGTAGGTGAAAATTTTCCTGCTTTTTTGTCTCTTTGGTATTCCTGGATTTGTCGCAGAACATACTGTCCTTCCACAAAATTCCGCAACTTTACTTTTTTATTATATTCTCTTGCCAGTCTTCTTTGATAATTTTCCATTTTTTGAAGTGTAACTTATCTTCATTCTTCTAAGTCATCCAACTTTTCAAGCATTAAGTCTAAATTTAAATTTTTCTCCCATGCTTGTGTTCTTGTAGTGGGTAGAATGACTTCCGTTGGAATAACTGCTTCTGTTCCGTAAGTAAGAAGAAGTGGAGGAAGATATTGAAGATGCAGCTGTACAAGATGATGCAAGTTTCCAACAAAAAACAGAAAATGATTTAACCAGAGAAGATTGGAGAATTTCAATATATCAACATTTGCAAAATGGGATATTACCCGCAAGCGCTAAAGAGAAAAGAAATGTGCAATCAAAGTCTGTGAATTATCAGTTGCGGGGTAGAATTCTGTACCGTAAATCCTTTTTAGGGACTTTACTTCGATGTTTATCACGAGAGCAAGGGCTACAAATTCTCGAAGATATATATGCTTTGGTACTATTATTTCCCAACCGTGTAACTGTGTTTACAATTAGGAAATCAATAAATCATAGCCGTGGGTAGTTTTGAAGCTGAAATTTTGAAACCTAATTTTATCAAATCTAAGCTATTTATGCAACCAAATTCAACAAAAAATGGTGGGTTTTTCGATTCATACCTTATATAAGTCATTGCTGGCGGATTAACTTTGCTCTTCTTCATTGCTCAATCTTCATCCGAATTTGAACTTAAATTTGATTCATTAACTGCTTCTCTTCCTCTTCTTGGATTACGAGCACTTCTTATTACATTATTATTCACTTGCTTCGGCCGCATTTTGTTTTATAGAAAAAGATTAATCGTCGATGAATAATCGACGATTAATTGTCGTTTTTTAAGGAAAACGGTCGTTCAGGTTCTTTAGGATTGTGATCCAAATATACAAATTTCACCTACAATTATCCATGAGAATCCAAATATATCCAGGACCCTCTATTATTTAAAAAAATCTTAAGAATTGAATACCTAGGATATTTGTGGAATCTTAAAAAATCTAAATTAAATATCATTAATATTTTGTAATTCTATATTTTATATATAATTTAAGGACAATTTCAAGGTATGCGGTTAAAAGTTGAGCAAAATTTAAATTCTAGAGCTCCTGACCCTCGACCAGTAGAAATCGAACGTCTACATTCTATTTGGCCATTTTTCATACCCAACATTCACAAGAGGTGATAATTACCCAAACAGAATATTCATTTACCTGCAAATAAAATGAATCTATACTCCGTCATTGTCAGAAACCCAACATTTCTTCACACGGAATATTCATTTGCATATCAAAAACTAAACACAACGTAATACAGATTCTAATACGACCATCTAATAAAAGCTATGGCCCGAGAAGAACAGATCCTGACAGATATATAATAAAGCTCCAACATTGATTCAAACATTATTTAAAACTAATAGTTGATCAAATAATTGTAACAGGGGCGCATTCAAAATTATTCCATCTGTTTGGACATATTGTGAACGAAGTCGATAAAAATGGGCGTACTCACTTTACTATGCAGTACATTACGATAACATTGAGTTCATTGATGCAGTCATGAAAGTTGATCCATCTGTTTGTTATATGTCTGATAAAGCTGGCATGACAACTCTCCATCACGCTGCAGCAAAAGGGAGAATAGATGTAATGAAAATTATGATTCAACAATGCCTGGATTGCTGGGAAGTGCTAGACAATGCTGCTCAAAAAAATACGTTCTTAACGAGATTAGCTCAGATTTAGTGATGGAGACCATTATAAGTATGAAAGATAAAAACGGAAAAACACCTTATGAAGTGGCCGTACAGTTCAATATGATTCTCGGTCGTATCTGGAACATTGAGATGATGCTGTACAGGTATCTTAATACCCTTACTACAGGCTTACATTGCCAAAACATATGAACATATGAACAACTATCGAGTTCCCAAGAAGACTTTTAAATAGTTATCACAGTTGAGATTAAAGAAGATGTTAATACCCTTACTACAGGCTTACACTGCCAAAACATCAACAATGCACTATTAAAACTGATCTAGTTGAACTCAATGGTTGTTGTACGTGTTTCTAAGTGGCGGCGTTAGTGTCATAATTGTAGACATGTAAGCTACATGAAGGAGAGACGCAAAAAGCAATACAACTCAAAGAAAATTCACACAGCACACTTAAGGTTGTGATACAGTCCATATATCTGTCAGTGAATACAATTAGAATTTTCTAGTAGGAGCCTTAAACCATATGGTGGGAATCACTAACACCTACAATAGTGACAGTTCAAACTAAGCATGTAAGAGCAAATAAGGCCCTCAATCCAACAGAATCTACAGTTGCAGGAAAATAATTTGCCAGGCATTTCATTGCAGATGCAGACCTAACCTGACAACAGGCATCCATTTCTTACCATTCCTGAAGGCATCCAGAAGGAATAACTAAAATGTGTAATCAATGTCTAAAAAGGTAAAAACAAGACAAGATTACCAGTAACGAATTTTAATTTTCGATTGTCACATTTAACCAAATTACAAATGAATGCATATGAATTGTGTGTATAGCTCATTAGTTCGTACTGTACTTAACAAATGCCACCAAATGAGAACCTCAGGAAAAAAAAAAAAAAAAAAAAAAAAAAAAAAAAAAACAAAATCCTGGTTGTGTCCGATTGGTGATGATGTAGACCGACTCCAGGCTTCCATTTTTCTCACCAGCTTACTGGAGTTGCTGCTGATAATGAGTTGATGATGACGATGATTAAAGGACCATGAACATTTCTTCTGGCCCATCTAAACAACCAACTACCACTAAAGATGATTCCTTGGAAAAAAGTAAACCAGGATAGTGTTTTTGACGATCAAAAACGAAATTCTTACCTCAAAATATGAGAGAGGAAGTTAGCTGAATTGATATTGTTGATGATAAATGAATCAAGGGAATGTGAACGATCCTCCGATCTCAGTGGCGCCTTCTGGGGGCTTAATAGCAACCCAAAGAAGAGAGATGGTAATCGCAATGAGACCTGACCAGACAAACACAATTGTGGGTGTCCTTCCTCTTCTTCCCATTAGTCCTTTAGCGAATGGGTACAGATGTGCCAGGACCCAGAAACTGAAAAACACGCCACCAATAAGACGACTCCATTGTGGTATAGTACTGTAAATTGTCCTGCTGAATCCTACGGCGATTGCTATCAAGTTAGTCATCATGATCACTATAGGTGGTATCATAAGAGACGTCCATTTGACGACATAAAGATCAGCAAACTCATCATCTACATCATCTGCACCAGATTTCGATGTCAAAGTGAAAGAAATCTCAATTCCAGCAACCACTTTAAGTAAACCTTGGATAACTGCAGCAAGATGAGCACTTGTTCCTCCAATCAACCAGAACTGTTCATTCCTCCACCACTCCTCAAGTTCAATCCCTGACCACTTGATCTCGAGAATGGCGAGCAGGCAAAGTGTAATGGTGATAATGAGAAGGTAAGTGAGGAAAACCACGCTAAGTGACTGAACAATGAATTGACCAGAGAAAAGGGATAAAGCTGGTAAGAAGCAGTAGACGATGAGAAAGAAGGAAGTGAAAGGGTAAATTCCAACATTGAGATATGCAATCCTCTGCAAAAACTTCATCTTAGGGCTCGCAAGGAAGGCGTTGTTACGAGAAAAGAAGATTTCAACTGAACCAGTGGCCCATCGAAGGACTTGATGAAGCCTATCGGTAAGGTTGATAGGGGCTGTTCCACGAAAAGCATCACGTTTGGTAACACAATAAACTGATTTCCATCCTCGGTTGTGCATCCTGTACCCAGTCACCACATCTTCTGTAACAGAGCCATAAATCCATCCAACACGGTCACCCCACTCAGTTTTATCTTCGTACCAGCAAGAGATAACACTGATTGCTTCCGCAACTGTGGATGCATCGAGAAGTTCTCTAGGAAGAGTGAGCGCACCCGAAGGACGACCATTTTTCACTGCTGGGTGATCCGCAAGCGGACGGCCTTGATATTCTGCAACTGGTATTGAATCAAGAAGGAAAGTTGAATTGCCAAACCTCTTTGGAAGCAATTGCAGGTTCATGTCATCTTCATCATCGTCGCCCATCCTAAGGGCTCGGCGTTCTTCAGAGTTGGAAGAAACAGAAACTCTCTTCTTACGAGGAAAGCACCAGCTCATGCAACCATTAGTACGTTCCTTTGCACGGGGTGGGTCGAACCCATAAAGAGCAATTCTGCGGAATAGACACCCAGTGCCGACATAAACAGGGCCCTGAAGACCATCAAGCGCTCGCATATTGACATCAAAGAAGACCGTATTGTGGTTGGCATACCGATCGGAGGGATCGATACCTTCAAACCTCTGTGGGAACTGAACGTAACATATGCGGTCCCCTCCACGGTCCATCATGAAGCACATGCCTTCCCTCATTGCTTGTGAGTTGTAAATGTAATGATCACAGTCAAGGTTGAGGATGAAGGGACCATTGGACATGATGGCAGAGGCTCTCACAAGGGCATTCATGGCACCAGCTTTCTTGTTGTGGTCGTAGCCAGGGCGCTTCTCACGAGAAACATAGACCAGTAAAGGAAGACGGATGTCAACTTCAGTAACATCAAGGATGTTAGTTTCATCTACAGTTCCACGGAGTGGTTCATCACTGGGAGGCTTCAACATAACCTGTAGATGGTTAAGTTAGTTTTTGTCAGAAAATGTTAAAGATAAAAAATAGGTCGAAAAGGTTGAAGAGACTTGATCGCTTCATCAAAAGAATGGAAATATATATATGTTACCTGAATAATTCCAGCATGATCACCCTTAGAGTGATCAGATCCAGGAACCATCCAAGTGCCAGGCCAATGGGTTCCATCTGCCATCCAAGTGGCTTTTGGAATCTTCACACTTTCAACAGGCTCCTCATCATTTCTGTTCTGTCTCTGGAGCTTCATAGCCTTGATCTCCTCCCTAGCATGATAGGCATCAGAACGGCGACGAATAGATTCAGGTAGACCATTAGTCCTAACCTTGAACTCATCATACTCCCGCTTCATCCTTCTTCGGTCCTTAACAAAGTCTGCGCGTACCTTATTCTTGTAAGGATCTCTCTTCAAACTAAAATACGACTCGGGATTCCTAGGCTCGATATTATGCTTACGGCAGAATGGAACCCACATGTTGGCAAAACTTGCAGCTTCTGCCATGGCCTCAAAGGTTAGTAAGGCACCTCCATCATCAGAAACGTAACAAGCAAGCTTTTCAACTGGGTAATCAGTAGCAAGGATAGAAAGAATAGTGTTTGCAGTGACAAGAGGAGGCTCTTTCTCTGGATCTGCAGTGGAAACAAAAATATCTATCCCAGGCAAGTCAGATTTTCCTGTGGGATTGTTGATTGTTGGTGTTTCAAACTTATCTTTCAGAACAGCAAGATCCGTCGAACGGTTGATTGGGCAGAGCTTAGGAAGCTGGTCAAGTAGCCAAGACAAGGCAAACCACAGCTCACAGACAATGGACATTCCCCATAACCAAATGGCATCAGTATTTGGATTTTTAATTCTCCACTGAAGAAACAGTGCGAGAACAACTACTCGCACAACAATTAGCAGCCTGACACAAGATTATAAAATCTGTTAAACAATATCTTACGGAAATAGTCAAAGTGCCAATAAATGACCTTATACAGGTTCTCCGCAGAAACCATCCATAACGACAATTCTAACCATCAGATGGGAACGAAGATGTTCACATATAAATCAAGGCACATAGATAACAGATCAAACTAAGAAAACAAGAGAGAATCAACTGATACAGATGTTTGATAAAACAAACTAATCCATGATAAGAGGTTTCAAGGAATAAATGATAAGATCAGGTTCTTTGATTTGAAATGGATGATATTACAGAAATACTAGTTAGTACGACCAAACACCTACTCAACACTGAGTCACTGACCCAAATGATCTCTGGTTGACGATCTATAAAAGCTAAAAAGCTGGATTATGATTTGGGCCCACTCATAAATATCTAGTTAAAATATTGGCTCAAGTTTGGGATCCATATATACAGCTT
>JAJJMC010010596.1:0-14162 GCA_023531435.1 Papaver californicum
AATCATAGAACATCTGGAAAACTTATCGTGTGTGCTAGTGTTGTTCATAATTTTTGTGTAGTGATGGATATTGATTAAATTCATCAATTTGATCGTATATGTTAGCCAGACATGTAGAGAGAGGAGAAGGATATGCACCTGAGAGCGAGTAGGGATAAGTTTTTTTTTTACGGAATTTTAAAAGTCTGGTATTTCTCAGACCAGAGTATTGAGAGATGATTTACTATTTTATCCTTGTCAAAACCCACCATCTACAAATGTGCAACAGTCTTCGCATCTCCATAGAAAGCTTTACACTGGAGATAAGAAGCAACTCCCCGTTGGTAGCAAATGGTTATCAATTAAGTGGGGGAATGGAATGGTATTTTAGAAGCTGAAAGATTATGCTCCCATCCTTGCAAAAACGGACTAACAGGGTCATCTACCTAACCAACCTTCATAATGAAATGTCATTACTGTATGGGTAGATCTAGTTCAGAAACAGGAAGTCATACTAGCATCGTGTTTATTTTCAATATTTTAGGTCACTGCTCCTGCCGCTCCCATATTAAGATTGTATGTTACATCAAATTTTATCTTGACAATATTATTCGGAGGTTTTGACCATGTAAAATTTCTTGAAGTAGTTAGTAAATGATAATAATAAAATAGAGAAATAGTAAATAATATAATTAATAAATAATTAATTAGCTCTGATGAAGAGACCACGAGTAATGGGAAGAGAAAGAAAAAGAAAAAATAGATTTACCTTATATGGAGACCGTGAGCAATGGGAAGAACAAGAAAAAACGGCTTGCGAAGACTAGGATTTAAACTCAGTATTTGTTTCAAAATGTGTTAATTTTATCATTTTGGAATTATATTTTGCTTAATTTTTATTTTCTATACCTAATAGATACATGTCAAATTTTTATTAGTTAGGAAAAAATTGTTGGAAAATGAATTAGTTTGTAGAAACTAAATTTTGATACATAAAATTTTATATTTTTATGTCAAAAATAAAATATACGCCACACAACAACATATGGAACAATGATCCATGCACAGTGGGGATGGTATATTTGCAATTTTCCAATTACCACTCCACAGTGGGATGGGCGTAAAAAAACTGATTGGAAAATGGGCATTTATGGGGGTTTTTCCATTGAAGTGTTAGTTGAGTCGATCGAATCAACATGGGACGATCGAATCATGTTGAGCCGCTCGGCCTAGATAAGGCCGAGCATCGTCTCATGTTAGGCCGAGTGAAACATTTTTTTTAACATAGTTAAGTTTGTTAATTTAATTTATTTTATATATATATACTGATTTTAAAATAGAAAACGGTCTTACTTAACTAAAAAATTATTTGCTTATATAAAAACATATTCCACCAATTACAAGAAATATTTGTTTATACCAAAACTGGATTCACTTGGCTAATTTGTCAATTCTCCCACTCTAAAATTGAATTTACCAAACCACGTGACTTAACATATTGGTTAAAATGCCAATGCCACTAGAATTATTCTTATAAATGCATTTAAACCTGGTGAGTTAAATCATGAATGAGTTTACTTAGTCAACCCAATAATATAAAATATATTAGGAGAAAGATGGTTTAAATAGAATAATATATTTACCACTAATAAAAAGATATAACAGTAAATTATATTTGTGTTATTATATTACCCATATCTTTTTTACTTTTTACTAAACCCTATAACTTACTTAATATAGTTTATTATTTTTTATGCCAATAATTAGGGTTTAAACTATGCATATAACTTATTTAATATAGTTTACTACTTTTTTTTGCCAATGATTAGGGTTTAAACTGTGCATAGGGTATATGTTAACATAACTCATATCATATATATCGAAACTGAGAAAGAGATGGGCATGTGAAAAAGTTATCCAGATTTGATTTGATTTTGGAACATTCGATGAAGCAAGTAGTGATCTGATATTGTTTGTTTGAAGCAAATATATATGGTTATAAGCTGAAACTTCTATGACCAAACACATGCAAGTAGCATTATGACCCATCCATCCGTGCATTTTTTGCAATTTTAGTTACTGAGATGAATGAGAGCAATGCATGATTGATCTCATGTCTACTATTCGAACTCACAAAAGGCCAATATGCTATAAATAGGGGAAAAGACAAAACTATTTAGATCGATAAATTATCTTAGGCGAAATAAATCGACAGTCACAGATCTAGTTGATCGTGTAAAGGTTAAAAAATCTGCAACAGGAAAGAAAAGTACTTTAAACTATTCAGTTTCCATGTCTCTTTATTACATATTTGGATACTACAAAATCATAATATTGGTATGAGATTTTAATGATTTTGATGGGCATGTTTAGATTTGATGATGAACACGTCAAAAACCCATATTGGAACATTTAAAGGATTCTACAAAGAGGGTCATTTTTGAGGTACAATTAGTATCAAATAGAAACCTATTATTGATCCGCAGCCTTTAGATTTTTTAGGGTTTACAAGATGATAAAATATAACTATTTCATAACCAATTCAAAACCCCTTATCCTACTATTTTTTTATAATATCTAGAGTGTTCTAAATTAGTTAGTGTTAATACTAAATTAATTAACAGTTGGTTGATTAAATTAACGAATTAGTTTATAGTAATATTTTTGTTTTGGAGGGAGAAGAACAAGAAGTGGAAAAAAAAAGATTTTTTTTTGAAAACCAAAATTTTTTGATATTTTTTCCATATAAATGAGTGATTCTAACAAGAGTTATGAGGTAGGAGAATCCTCTTCTTCTAAATCAAACAAGATGTTCATACAACAAAACAATGATCCTACCATGACTGATTTTCTAGATAATCAAGAGTTTTTAACCCAAACTCAAGAATATGAACCTTACTATGATTTTGAAGGTCCAAACGAAGAATATGAAGAAAATATTGCTCAAAAATCAGGTATACCTTTAACTTAACTCCAATACTTTTTTTATTACATGTAATTGCTTAAAATACGTAGAAAGTTAGATTTATTTGCTTCCAGAAAACCCCCAAATGCCAGACGTAGGTTGTTTACGGTCGGGAAATCATTGTTTCCTAGTCGTATAACAGATTTACGACTTTAATATCAAGAACTCCCTGCCGTAAAATTTTACATACGAATGGATAAACAAGAACTCCTAGCTATAAATGGTTCATACGGCTAGGTCACTTTCATGAGAATCCAGCCGTAGGTGCATGGCCATATTAAATGGTATTTAATGCTATCAACTACATCTGGATTATCTGGATGTATACTCAACTCAAGTTCACCTACGGTTAGCAATTGTAATAAAGCTGACCGTATAAATGAAACAAATTAGGTTACGGTTAGGAATGGTAAATGTAATAAAAAGTCAGGGTCGCTTACGGTTAGGTTTAGTATTAGCCGTAAAGGTGTCTTTACGTTAGGTTTTTGCTGTATCGACCCAGCCGTAAATAGGGTTTTGAGATGATTTTTCCTGTTTTTCTTACGGCTATATTTTATTTTTCTTAGATCGAGCCCACTTCTTCGCTTCTTCTTTATCTTGCCATTCAAAGTTGTTGGAATAGTGATCATTGTATCTCATTCAATACGCTAACAGTTATGGATTGATCTTCCATTGGTTCAGGTATGGGCTCGAGAACAAGGGTTGAAAAAGATGTGCATTATAGTTCAAAACAATCAAGTAAGACCCATATCCTTTCAAATGTTTTGCGAGTGTAGTAGGAAGTACAAGAGTCATCAAAAAAAGGGTTTTGAGTATAAACCAAAGACCGCGAGGAAGAGGGGAGTTCATCATACAAAGAAGAGTGGTTTCCCTTTTAAGCTTCAATTCAAATACAACAAGTTCAAGAAAGTGTGTTTTATGAGTGAAGTAGTTTCGGGCTTTCATAACCACCCAATTTCGGAGAGTTTGATCAACCATCCTTATGTGGCAAGGCTCAACCCCAAAGAGATGGAGTTAGTAAATATGTTGAGTCAACAACGCATAAAACCTATTGATATCCTTAGTAGTGTGAAGACATTAAACAAAAATAACTCATCTTGTTTGGCTACCATCTATAATGCAAGAGAAAAATTGAGAAGTGAGCAATGGCAAAATAGAGAAATTATGCAACAATTATTATATTTGGGGGAAAAG
This sequence comes from Papaver californicum, assembly GCA_023531435.1. NCBI lineage: Eukaryota > Viridiplantae > Streptophyta > Magnoliopsida > Ranunculales > Papaveraceae > Papaver > Papaver californicum. Next base: position 4,139 of record JAJJMC010010596.1, read on the forward strand.
GCGAATTACAAGGTAGTGTATGAGAAAGATGAGAATGAGGAAGTGATATATCTTTTGATGGCTCATCCGGAGTTTGTAATGTTGGAAAGATTTTTCTATAAAATTATTTTTATGGATTGCACGTATAAAACGAACAAGTATAGGATGGCGATGTTAAACTTTATCGGGAAAACAACCACAAAGTCGCTTTTTAGTGTTGGATTTTGATTTTTACAAGATGAGAGGGAGGAAAGTTACATGTGAGAATTACAAAAGGTAAAGTTATTCTGCCAAGGGGACTATACTCCTAAGGTGGTGATTACGGATAAGGAGTAGGCATTGATGAATGTGATAGAACGTGTTTTTCCCGACGCACATCATCTTCTATGCACGTTCCATATATGGAATAATGTTCAAACCAATTGCAAGACCAAAATTGCACCACTAAGGAAAACCGAGATAGCGAGGATTAACAAACTACCGGTAGAGAAACAACAAGAAGAGAAAGAAAAATTCAAGGAAAGTGACCAAGTAGTCAAGAAAAAATGGGCTAGTTTAGATTAGAGTGGGATGCTTTGACTTGGTCGATGATGGAAGAAACTTATTCTGAAAATGAGTATATGTTATTGGCCCATTGGGATGGCTACCCGGATGTTGAGTATTTGAAGAAAAAAATGTTGGATTCCCACAAAAAAAAGTTTGTTAGCGCGTGGGCAAACAAACATAAACACTATGACAACTAAACGACTAGCACGATGGAGTGATCTCACAATCGATTCGAGAGGAAGCTAAATGGGTGCGATGGTGGACCTGTTGTGTTTTTTGATGCTATGGAAAATTACTTCAAGCGTGATATTGAACGAATAAAAAGGCTCTTTGAAATTTAGCAGATCTAGAAAGCGTGTTGTTTATTTGGACAACTCTTGGCTACGAGGAAAAACATACTATATCTCTCATTAGGCAATTGAGAAGATAATGAGCGAAGTTGAGGAGGTTAAAACACCCATTCCAGGTGAAGAGTGTATTTGTCCCAACATGTCAGCTTTGGGACTTCCATGTCGGCGTGTGATAGCTAGGTACGAAGAAAATGTGATCCCAATCGAAGATATAAATCCCTTTTTGGAAACAACTTTTATTCAACTATCCATTACCAAATGAATACTTAGGTGAAGTGTTTTGCGATAACGAGGCTCACAAAGAATTGTTTGAAAGTACGCTTCATTGAATCCTTCCCAAAGAAAAATTTGGTTGTACGAGTTGCGGAAATTTAACTGCCTATTCATTAGAGACGATATTATTTAATCAACAAAGAGAGTGGGGAAGGGTAGGCCTCCTACTAAAACAACAAGGAAAAAAGAAAAAAAAAACGAAGAAATTGGTTCAAGATAATGCAAAATTGGGATTTTTAATTAAAGAGAGCCTTCGGGTTTTGAGCACTTGAAAGCCTTATATGAGGAGGAGAATGTGGAAGGAAAAGGTACTCCTACAAACAAACGTGGTCGGAGTAAAACGGAAGAAAGCGTACCAAGCAGTAAAAATATAAAAGGAAAATGTCCGGAGTTTTCCTCCCAAGGAAGTTCAACCTTTAGAGTTAATTCTTCTAAAATTGCTATTAAACAATTAGCAAGAAGCAAATTTTATGTTAAAGAAAAAGTTCCGGCGGTTGAAAAGCCGCAAATATGTCCATCAAATGGTGAGAAAGAGATGGTTTGTACCGTAAAAGGATTAATGGAAGTCCCCCTAGAGATGAGGAAGGTAAAGCTTACCGACCTACGTATATTATTTGTGAAGAATACTTAGAGTATCTTCCCGAAATCATCCGGGACTATTTCAAAGCAACCGACGATGTTGATGGTGACGGAAATTATGGTTTCCATATTACCGCTGAACAACTTGGAATTTATAGAGGTCCCGAAACTAACATTGTTGACGAATGCACCTACATAAGGTAAAATATGTTGTGTGAAATCAAAAAACAACGTGAATTCTACAAGGAAATGATGAGATATGGAGAAGATAAAGAACAAGAGACGGAGATTGAAGAAAGGTTCGTTGTATTTGAAATGCGTTTAAATGATAAAATAAACAACATAGATGATCATTGGATGAGCATGCAGATTAGAGGGAACTTACTCGCCAAAGCATTCTCTTGCGTCGTGCATTATTTATCGCTTGCAATCATGTGTACAATTGCACCAACCAAAACAACTTATATAGAATAATTTAATAGAAGAGTTTTCATGACAAACGTATGGATATGTCATTTTATCGATCTCCAATTAAAAGAAGGAAGCTCATTGCCTCCGTTGAGGGCCTAATGCAACACCAAAATCTTCAAGGGTTGGTGTCATAGGTTCGAGCACCAATTTGAACTTTGGAAGGCGATTACCATGTAAAAACCATCTGAACCACCATGTGTAATTGAGTAGATATGATGAATGATGGTGATTATATGATAAGATATGTATTTTGATTCACTCATTATGAATGAGAATATATTTTGGTCAACTGTCATGGTTTCCCTAATGTTTCTTTAAAAAACAGTGAAATTTGAAAATTCAGAGTGGCTTACGGCTAGGTTATTTCAGGTATCGACCTATCCGTAAGTGACCCTGGATCTGTTCAAGTTGATAAGCTCCCAGATATACAACTGGGTTAACTAGGAAACATAACCATACAACTGTGATTTTGAAGTTCCACGACTAGATTTTTGGCAAAACATGACCGTAACTAGGAGCATTGTGTTGAAATTAAAGAGTACACAAACTTACGGCTAGGTTCAAAGTGTAAAAATAGGGGAATTCCCAGTTGTAGGTGACCACGGATTTTGTTTTTTTAAAGTTAAGAAATCGATTTTAGCTTGAACTGTAAATATATTTTCATCCATCAAACACTATTTTATCCCAATACATAATTGACAAAAATTATTGTTCTGAAAAGTTCTTCTAGTATCTCATACGAAATAAGAAGAAGTTGAAATGAGGTTCAAGTGTGAAATTTGAACCTTTCAATTTTCTCCATTCCATTCTAGCTTGAGATACGACTTCATCATTAGTTTCACCTTCAAGTTGAAAATTATTACAAATACGAATATATTCTTTCACTTCTCTTTGTACCACCATAAATCGACAAAACAATTTAGGTATATTACGGTTTTTTGTGTTACTGGTGTCGCTACAGAAGTTGTCATGTTATTTTTCCAATAACTAAGACTGACCAAACCACTTTTCCTTTGTTCTTCTCCTCTCTTTGGATAGCATAATACATAGTTTTTGCAAATAGATAAGTCTTCATCCAAAGTAAAATTGGTATGATCGATTTTGAAGTATACTAGAGTGAGATAAGATTTTTGAATGGATAGTGTGGATGTAGAAGGTATGAATTTGATTTGGTCAATTGATTATATATACAAGTGGAGTTATTTTTCATTAAATACTCACCCAATTAGTATCCTAACGGCTTTATTTTCAATCAATACCAACCTAATTAGTGTTCTAACAGCTCTATTTTTCAAAGACACCCTAATAATATGTGATTTAGTAAAAAATCAGGGGAACTTACGGCTAGAAAGTAGAGTATCGACCCAGCCGTAAATTAAAAAAACTAATTTACGATTAAGATTCTTAACCGTATTATGTATTAATGTCAATTACGGTTAGGTTTTTAACTAGAGCCAGCCGTAAAACTTCTATAATTTTGGGAATGGTACTCATACAGCTAGGAATCCGGACCGTAGACACCAATCTCGGTCACTTACAGTTAGCATTTATGGAAAATCCAGTCGTAAATTTCCCCGAATGTTTGTAATTTTTTTCAATGAAATTAGAATTACACAAATAAAACACTAATACTCTTTCATAACAACTTTTATTGAAGGAAGGGACATTGCAATGAGGTAAAATAACTAACACAGATCATTACACTTAAATAGTTATTCTATGTTGAAATACAAAACATTAAAACATTTTCTTTCAAGACATTATAGCATTTATGATGGCTGAAATTTTCCCCACTGATTTCATGATATCGTTCAAGAGCCATATCTCTCTGAAAAATAAATCAATAATAAGTTAGTGTTGTATTCAAATCGGATTTTGATAAACAATTTATTGAGATATACTTACTAGTCTCGCACTTGGAATTTGAGGATAACTTTCCTTCAAGTCATACAATTCTCTTTTTCAAAAAATCACATTTATCATAGATCATTTCAAATCTGGCCTTGTTTCCATTGATTGTTCTTCCTTCTCAATTGCCATCTAATGCCACAAAAACCAAAAATACACGGTTCTAAAAAGAATTCGTTGTTTGAGAAACATTAATGTTTTGTTCTAAGTCATAGTTTGTGATCGTCACCCATGCACAAACTATAACAACATCTTCTACGGTGCTGAATGTAGAAGCCATGTGCGTTGTTTTTTTTTTATTATGAATAAAAGAGAAACTAAATTGAGTAGTGTGAAGATAGTTTTATGAGAAGGCTTTCTCTATATATAGATAAAATACCCAACAACTATTTATTTTACAAAACTATGACATTGGGGAGATAATGTACTATTCAACAAAAGCATTTATTGCTTTTTGAGTATTTTTATGTCACTTACGGCTAGGAGATGGGTGTATCGACCTAGCCGTAGACACAACAAAAGGGCATTTACAGTTAGGTTTTTTCAGTAACCCAGCCGTATACATGACCCAAATTAGTGAATGTTACGCTTACGACTAGGATTCCTGACCGTAAGCACAACTCAAGGTCACCTACAGTTGGAAAATTTATTGTAGCTAGCCGTAGGTGACCATGAATTTATAATGTTGGTTTTTACGGTTAGGGTTTCTTCATGTTGACCTGATAGTAAGTGATCCTGAAATTTCATTTTTGAAACCGTTGTTTGATATTTCATGAAAGGTATTACGATAAAAAATTAAAAGCCATTCATTCAAGCTAGATTAAGAATCAAAAATTTTAATAACCAAATATATAATTACGACAAAGTCTTAGATAAAAAAAGATGAAAACACTAAGTTGAACAAGTCCATGACTCATTCATCCACTACGACCTAAATTCTAATGAACATCCTCACTAAATGATGAAGAACATCCAGGCCTCTTCGAACACTTTGTTCGTCAGCATATAAATGTTGTTTTGCAGGATTAGCTATCTTTGTAAGTCGTTCTAGAAGTCTTCTTTGTTGTTCAACACTCAAAAACTCCTTAGCGTCAATGGAACGACTCAAGTCCTTGACCAACAACTTAGCCCGATCCCTAAAATGTTACGAACAAGTAAAAATTTAAAAAAAAATTAGTTTTACAGTTCTATTTACAGCTAGGACAAACTACACGACCCAACCGTAAGAATGGAAACAAATTTACCAAGTTATCTGGAAATCCAGATTAACTTACGAATAGGAAAACAAATCATATGGAACCATTTACGGTTGAGAGTCCAAAATTTCCCAACCGTAAATATATGTTACGACTGAGAGTTCTTATTATCTCAATCGTAAGTAATAACTTACGATAGGAAAATGTGGTCGACCTGGCCGTATGCAGTTCAGAAATACAAATTTGAAACCCTAACTTCATCAATCAAACAAATTTATTCAACCAAAACCTAATATAGATGGGTTTTTCGATTCTTACCTAATAGTATCTATTTCTGAAACATTCATTGGTGTTTGAACTTCTTCATGCACCAAATCTTTATTACATTGATCAATTACTATACCAAATCCAGAATCAGTTGATGATAGTGGATTCAAACCAAGTCGGCCTGATCTTGTCACTCTTAACCTTTTCATCTTGAGAATCAACGTGAAATTTTTGATAGATGCAGTGATAATCGATGAAGATGAAGAAGAGGTTTAGGTTTTGTTTTTATGAAGAAGAAGAGAGAAAGAGAGGAGTTTGATTTAGGTTTTAGTTTTGTTTTTTACATTTGAATTAGATTTAGGTTATTATGGAGGAAGGGTAGTGAGGTAATAATACTAATCACAGAGTATTCTTGACTTTTGGTAAAGATTAGTTCCCCTATCCTTATTTTGGACATTTTAATCCATTGCAGCCCTCAAAAGAAAGGAGCTGTAGCCCCAATAATATGGTTCATCAAATAAGAATGTTAAGGTCATTAGTAGCATGGAGGTGTAAAATTTGTTGTGACAGTATGTTTAAGTCATACCACAACACGCTAAAATTCGAGCATAGCACATCACAACATGTGATTAGTACGACAAGGCACAACACATCAGCTTAATGTGTTATGGTATGTCAGATTAATAGGCACATCGACACAACATAGAACACGACACAGATACACACGTGGCACAAAACAGTACGACATACTAAGAAAGCTCGTAACATACTTAAATTAGTACACAACACGGTACAATACATTATATTTTATGTATATTTCACAAAAAAATCTTTAGTTTAGCCCATTGTTGACACTTTATTTCGTTATGTTAACTTATTTCTATAATGATATAGATATAATATCTAAATATCTGCAAACTATTTTTCTTTGGTAATAATAAAATAAATATGCCGATACAGCTCAACACATTATTGCACGCCCTCTAATACAACATGACAAAACACGTCTGGATCTCTAGCATAGTACAACACAACACTAGCACACGGACACGCGATTTCATGGGTTGGGATGTGCTAGGTCCGCACGTTTTACATCTCTAACTAGGTATAACATATATGGGTCCATCATCCCTTCCATAACATCCAAAAATTAGGCCTTAATTGGTCCAACACTCAAAAGTAGTGAACTAAAAAAAAATATATTCACAACAAATTAGACCTTAAAAAGTTATTTTGAATAATATTATCGACTAGAAAGTTGTGATTTTGTCAATCAAAAAACTAGAAAATGGAGGTTTTTATTTGATGATAGGAGATTTTTACAAAAAAATAAAAAGTTTAAATAAAAATGTGTCATAAAAAGGGATAGAGTTGGCACTTTGAGAAATGCTATCTAAGAGTAATTCCAGTAAGCATTGACATTTTAGCCAATATGCCAAGCCACAAATTCGGTTTTGGGTAGTAGAAGAATTAGCGAATTAGCCAAGTGGATCTAATTTTTATATAAATAAATATTTTTTTAATTGATGGGGTCCGTTTTTTATATAAACAAATAATTTTTTAATTAAGTGGGACCGGTTTCTATTTTAAAATCGGTATATATATATAAAATAAATTAAAATAACTAACTTAACTATATTTACAAAAAAAATATTTCACTCGGCCTAACATGAGACGATGCTCGACCTATGTTGAACCGATCGTCTCATGTTGATTCGATCGATTCAACTAACGCCTCAATGGATAAACCCCTACAAATATCCATTTACCAATCCATTTTTTAGATTTATCTATTCCACCGTGAGATGGTAATTGACAAATTAGCCAATATACCAATCCGACTGTCTTTGCTATAAGCGGTAATATTTATAAAAAGAAATTGGCAAACAAAGTTAAATTCATTTATAAACAAAAGAGATTCATAATACAAAGGCCATCACATGGATATATTTCCCCTAAGCTATTACCGCTTCCCAATTCAACAAAATACAGTTCAGAGGAATAAACTTGAAAGTGTTGTCCTCGGATGATCAAAGAACTATATTGGCTTTGATATCTAATATAATCTCCTTCGCAAGTCTCGATTTTTTGCAAAAAGTTCGAGCATTCCTTGATTTCCAAATTAGCCATATTACTGCATATCGAATCATTCCCCAAATTTTCTTTTCTTTCACTCAATCCAGATAATTCCCAAGCTAAGAAATTGAGTAAAAATGAATGTTGCATATGCCAATATATTTTGAAGGATTTAGTAAAGTAAAACCAAACCTTTCAAGCATATGGGAAGTGAAAGAAGAGATGACATGCGTCTTAATCTTCCAAATCACACATTTTGCACCTTGTGTGAGCCACCATCATCTTATATGTTAAAGGTTCAATAATGTCAAAATTGAATTGTGGAATGCAGAGCAAAGAAGTTCGAAACCTTAGGTGGTATGTCATTTCCCAAAGGAATTTTGCAAATTATGATGTAGGAAAACCATTCAGGTTTCTGTAGGCTTCATACATTTTAAGTTCTGGAATTTGGCTCAATTGCTTCCAAAATAAGAGCCCGAGTCTTCCATGGGTGCCAATGTAGGTGGAGCAGTAATCTTTCTCATCAATTGTATATAATTAGTCTTGACTTCTTGGGTCAGTAATGGTTGCATTTGCAGTCCCCAATTTCCATTCGCATCAATATATTCAGCTAGTGCATATTTTTCCTTCTTGTACATTGATGGGAAGTCATTTTTAAGAAATCCTTCATTTCTCCAATCATCATGCCAAAAATATATTCCTCTACCATCACCTGGTTTCAACTCAATTGATTCAATTTAAAGTCTTCTTTTTTTTGGATAATTCCTTTCCACAAACCTTTTCCTTGTGGTATATTCATGTCCACTGGGATTATTGCTTGCTATTGGGGACTTTTTCTTTTTCTTGAAAACTTTTCTCCAAAGTACTTTGTTCTCGTGAGCATATATCCACACCCACTTAAATAAAAGAGTTTTGTTGGCACTTCTTATATTTCTAATTCCCAAACCACCTAACCTTTTAGGTCTGCAAATTTTATCCCATGCAATCCATCACATTTTCATCCTATTCTCTTTGGTTCCCTACATGAACCTTTTCGTAATATTGTTTAGTTTCTTTTCCACCTGCACTGGTAATGTTAACAGAGGAATGTAGAATACTGGTAAGATATAATTTTTTATTTTTTTATTTTTTTTATGATCGTCTAGGCTAGACAGTATTATCTTGATTAGAGTAACCATTCCTGCTTTAGTAAGAAGATATTTGGTCTTCCATTCAGCCAATTTGTGTTCCATCCTCTCAATGATAGCTTCCCATACTGAATAGGCTCTAGGTGTAACTCCATGTGGCATTTCCAAGTACTTGATTAGTAACTTTTCAGTTTTGCATCCCATCTCCTCTGCTAGCAGCTTTATGCTTGAGTCTGCACCAATACTTGTTACATTGATCTTGTCCATATTGAGCTTTATACCTGTTGAGACCTCAAATATCATTAGAATGCCAACCTTGCTCTGATTTCTTCTACTTCTTCCTTGGGGAAGATAATTGTATCATCTGCAAATTGCAGATGAGCAATACTAATACTAGAAGATAAATCTCTGAATCCTTCAATGCTTCCCCTTGTCGTTGCTTTATTCATCTGTTTAGTTGGAAGTTCAGCAACTAGGAGAAATTAGAAGCAGAAAAAAAAAGATAATGGGTCTCTTTGTCTAAGTCCCTTAATTGGTCTGATTTTTTCATATGAGTTTGCATTCACTAATATTGATAACTAGGTTGTAGATACGCACCATTCAATCCATTTCTTCCATTTGACCCCAAGTCCATATTTCCTTCATTGTCAAATGCCTTTTCCATGTCTATCTTACATAGAAGTCCAGGTAGTTTTTGCTTCAATCTTGAGTCTATAACTTCACTTACCACTAGAATTCCATCTATAATTTGTTTCCATTTTATAAATGCTCCTTGGTAATTACTAATCAGCTTTGGCATTACTTGTTTGAGCCTTTTATAGAGAAGCTTGGAGATGATTTCATATGCACTACCTATCAATCCTAAAGGTCTGAAATTCTTTGGAGGTGATTAATATTCTTTCTTTGGAACTAGGTAGATAAAAACCAATTGAGCCTCCAGTTAATTGCTTCTCTTCTATGGAATTCCTACAAAACAACGATCAAGTCAGTTAAATAAAGTCATAGCAGCTAGCATAGAAATCCATTATGAATCCGTGGGTCCAGGTGTTTTATGAGGTCCAAGCTATTTGATTACTTTGAGTACTTCCTCTTTTCCAAAGGCTACCTGAATGTTGGAATTACATCTCCTTAAACTTATGCTTTAGTACTAAACATCATATAAAGCTAACAACATGCTGAAATCAAAACTTGAACTTAGTATTTGATAGACACATTTATGTGTCTAATTTGTTCCCAATTTGTTTATTGCTAG
>JAJJMC010010603.1:0-15825 GCA_023531435.1 Papaver californicum
ATGAAAATGAACTCTTCTTTTTTTTCTTTACCGATAACTAAAAAACTGCTTTTCCATAAATAAATAAAAAAAACATAATTGAATGCTCTACTTGATTGAATTTTGATTTAAGGGAAAAAAACCGTGAAGCTGAAATAACTCATTCAGAACACTTTTTAAAGGATTACGTGGTACGATTGAGTCCAATAAGCCCTTGTGGGATAAATACTTAGCCACCTGGGAACCATCAGGTACTGTTTTATTTAATGTTTGTTCAATTACTCTTTTACCCGCAAATGCAATGTAGGCATTAGACTCGGCAATAATGATATCTCCCAACATACCAAAACTTGCAGTCACCCCACCAGTTGTAGGAGATGTAAGGATTGATACATAGAATAACTTTTTATTTGATCGATAATTATATGAAGCGGAAGTTATTTTAGCCATTTGCATCAAGCTCAAACTTCCTTCTTGCATGCGCGCTCCTTCTGAAGCACAAATTATAATAAGAGGGAGAGCTTTACGAGTCGCATGCTCGATCAAACGGGTAATTTTCTCGCCTACTACGGATCCCATACTGCCCCCCATGAACTGAAAATCCATAACCCCAATATTTATGGGAATACCATTTTGTTGACCTATGTCTGTTTAAATAGCCTCGGTTAACCCTGTTTTTCTTTGATAAGAATCGATACGATCTATAAGTTTCCTCTTCCAAATGAAATTCAATGGGCTCCACAGAAACCATGTCTTTATTCATAGGATCCCAAGTGCCCGGATCAACCGAAAGATCGATTCTATCTTAACTACTCATTTTCAAATGATATCCGCATTGTTCACAAACATTTAGTTTTGACTTAAAAAGTTTCTTATAATTTAACCCATAACAACTTTCGCATTGAACCCACAAATGTATGTATTTTTTATTTAAATCGAGATCATTATATCTTCTTCTCATATTGGAATCGCTTCTATTTATGCTAATTCGTATACTAGAACTCTCGTTGTCACTACTATTTAAACTTTCATTAAAAATGTAACGATACATGTAATTATCACTGTAATTGTAACTACCGCCTGAAATGTAATTATCAATACTGATTTCAGAACGAAGATAACTATCAATACAATGAAAAATGTGATCATTCCAACTATATTAAGTATCATACATATAACGATCGTAGTTGTGATTGTCACTTTGAGAACCATTATTCAGATAACTAAAAAAGGCACTTTCTAGTTCATTCATAAAAGAGCGGTCGTTGTCAATATCGAATAAAATTTTCAATATTAAAATAGATCGAACTCCGAATGTCCCTGACATCGAAAAGAGTATCCATATTTTAGAACTGGAATTATCACTATCGTCCAAACTATCCATATTTTTATGCCTATCATATATAACGGGATCTTCACTTCCACTGGTATTTTCAGTAGGACCAAGACTATCCATTGATTTACTTAGCCCAGACCTATGTTTTAATTCGTCGTTAAACAACATCGAATGGAACCACCTATTTTCTATAGAGCTTGCCTGCCCCCCTATTTGAATGTAAATACAATAGATGAATAGTCATTCGATGAACAATCATTTGAATATATCCTCTCGGAATAAGCATATAGATCCAGTAGAATAATTGACTAATCACGGATGGGTCTTGAAAAAAAAAGAATCTTTTTTTATGGGAATCTGGATATCACTTCACTATCAATCTATATGATGGAACCCTTTCTTCAATTAGAATAGAAAGAGAGAGTTATCCCGTGCGGTATACAAATTCGAATCGAAAAGATTTGTTTTCTCCTAGGAAGAATTTATTTTTGGAGAACTTTGGAGAACAATAAGTTTCTATTGCAATGCGGAAGGAAAATGACAATATACGGGACGGGATTAAAGCGTTGTGACCATTGGCTCGATTCGACCATAATCCGAAATTTAGGACTATATAAAATATTCTACCAATCCTATCTCAAGGATCCATAGGATTAATTATGGATCCAACAACAAAAGGATTTTAATTGTTGAATCTTAGATCTTGTATTTCAGATTTTGTATACCGAAATCCAGTATGCATATATGCCTAGAAAATGAAATAGGAACCTTACTCGTTATTCGGCTCAATCCTTTTTTAGTAAAAGATTGGGCCGAGTTTAATTGTAATTTAATTAAAGAAACGAATGGTAATTACTGGATTACAAAGTATCCATTGCTTCAAATTCGAATTTGATTTCCTTCCATACTTCACAAGCAGCTGCTAGCTTAGGGCTCCATTTGCAAGCTTCACGGATAATGTCATTATCTTGAAAAGCAAGATCACGTCCCTCATTATGCGCTTGTACATACACTTCTAGGGCTACTCGATTTGCTACGACACCCGGTGCATTACCCCAAGGGTGTCCTAAAGTTCCTCCACCGAACTGTAGTACAGAGTCATCTCCAAAGATCTCAGTTAGAGCAGGCATATGCCAAAAGTGAATACCACATGTAGTTTTTAATAGTGGTAAAATAGGTTCGATTCTCGGACTTGTGAAGATTTAATTTCTAGACCTAATTTTTAATAACAGAAAATAAAGATAATTAAAACAATTTGATTTTAAAATGGATGAAGAAAAACTAGGGCTTAAGATCCCACCATTAACCAATACTTAAGTGATAACATCTAACAATTCTTATATTCAATTTAATCTAAATATGCCAAAGATAGGTTTCTGAAAGAATAATTGTTAATCAAGAGCATGAGACATCAAGAGTTTAAAAACCAAGTATGACCCATCAGAAGAAAACACAATTATTTGAGAAAAACCATTTTTTCAATTTTAATTCAAGCAATTAATAATAAAAGAATTGTAGAATAAATATAATTAAAATAGAAGTTACCACAATTATTGGATGAACGGCTTCCTCCGTCACCCCAGTGATGGTGATTAGCTCATTGTAATAGAAACACATTCAAAATAGACTTTCATTGCTCAAAAGGTGCTTACAATGGTGAAAAATGAGTAACAGAAAAACAAAGACGCTTATAAATGTTACGGTGAAGTGATCTTAGTGTTACAAAAGAAATAAAAGGAAACGGGAAAGAAGACGGACCGATATCGCAATAGAAGTAAGACTGTCTTAGCAGCTGAAGATACGACTGAAACATCGACAAAGAAAGTTACGGTTCAGAGGTGTAATCTGTTACTCTTCTTCTTCTTCCCAGCAGCGTAAGTTTTTTTTCTCCTTATTTTTTTCTGGTGGCTCCAACTTGATTTTTCTTTGCTTCTCTTTGCTATATATAATATTTGTAAACCCTAGAAACCCTTGTGAACCGATAAGGATTCAAAAACAACTCCAACTCGAACTCCAAATCTTCTTTTACCGAATCCAGGGAGAAAAGGGATTCAGCGGTGAAAAACTTGACTGTCAACCATTTTTTTTTGCGGCAGCATTGACGTGTTATTGTATCTTTCGAGTGTTTAATCATTTTGAGATACCATGAACACGTCTTAATCCCCTAAATGTCGGTTTCCAACCAATCCAGGAATATTTTTACGTGAAGAACCATTCCCGCCATTCTCGAGTGTTGAAATACAAAAGGGGGTGCCCCCCATCCAAGAGCTGGGTGCCTTTAACATTTTTTTGGGTGCCTTTAACACTTTTCGAGCCGATTTTTCCGCAAATGTTTATTTCTCAAAAATACCTACAAAGACATAAAAAACTTGGGCTGCACAGGAATCGACCCGAAAAACCGCACCCGCCCGAACCCGACAAAACCGCGGATTTTTAAACTGAACCCGCCCGCCACGGGTTGGTATATGGTTTTGAAAATCAAAAACACGGTCACCACGGGTCGGTTTACGGGTTTAGTATAGTACCCGCCCGAACCCGCCCGTATAACCCGATTAATTTGAGACATTGATTAAGATTAATAGTTTTAAATCCTAGCCATCCATCTAACAACATACTTACCAAAAAAAACCTAATTTTATCAATCCATCATTCCATCTCGTTCTCTTTTCCGCCTTCACTCTTCATCCTAACCTAATTTCACTTTTCATCAGTTCATCTCATCCTGTCTTCTTAGATTTTGATTAAGTCAAAGTTCAGTTTACTTGTCTATTTAGTATCAGGTTTGATATTGTATTATAAATACAGGCTTTACCCTTTTAGCGATCTAAACTCATCGTTTCTTCAACACCCTTCTCAATTGATGTTGCTGAATTTTTAATTGTTTTTGCTGAATCATTCAATCTCAGAACTTTTAATTGCTGTTGCTGAATTTTTCTTTTTGATTTAAGGTTAGTTATGGATTTGATCATATTCTTATACTTTGAATTTATTTGTTCTTGTTGCTGAGATTTTGGTGTTCTTCTTTTGGGTGTATTTTTTACATCAATTTTGAAGGCTAGGGTTTCAATTTGATAATATGTAGGTTAGTTTCAGTTAAATTTGGCTTCAGAATTAGGTTCTTATGATTTCTGAGCTTGGTGAGAGTTGAAGCTTCTATCTTGAGATTGAAATACTTGTTAATTGTATAATTGTATGCTCTCTATGTTTTGTTCTGTATCAAAATTCTAGATCCTGGAGTATTAAGTTTTGCTGAATCATGATTTTTGAATGTTCCAATACAGGAATATCTGTTGTTTGACAACAAAAATCTTTATAGCATTGTTAGACTCTCAACTTTGTGATAAAGGTTGGATGAATGAAGATAGGTCTAGTGATGCAGTGATGTGTATATAGAAGGGGTGGATGTTTTCTTAAATATTATTGTTTTGTGTGTGGTGTTGATAGTTTTGTTAGTGGTATATGTTGTTGCTTAGAGCCGGTGGTGTGGGTGATTCTGTTGGTGGTGGTAGGAAGTGTTGGTGGAGTGGTTAGTGCTGCATATTTTGGGATTTAGTTGGTGATGGTGCATCATTTGCTCGGTGTTTATGCTGAATCCCTTGGATCTGCTATGAGATTCTGTAGTGATGGTGGTGATGCAGGTGAAAGTTGGAAGAGGTTTGGCGGAAGTTTGTGGTTGGTGATTATTTTGCTTGTTTCCCACTTCGATGAGACCTCTCAGCCAAGGGTTGATCCACCACAAACGAGTAACCAGCGAATATCTCTTGTTCTTTATGTTCCTTTTAATGTAATTTGTCTACTCTATCATCACTATAATGCCTCTTTATTGCTTCTAGTTTATATTTTAAAAGCTATGTGACTATGTTCTACAGGAATAAGTTGGTGTTGGTGAAATATATGCATGCTTTCAATCATTTATTTGTCTGAATACCTTGATGGCTACATGGATTGATGTCAATTAGCTGAAAACTGACTTAAGTGGTTTTCTGTATTTAGTTTAATCACAGACTTAAAGACCACATATACTTAGCTGAAAACAGCTTAAGTAGGTGACCATATAACATCACTAGAATATATGTAGACCAGTTAGTTAGCTAATTGACTTAATTATATGAGATTCTTATCACTGCAACAATCTATTGTTTGAATGTTCCAACCTTTATTACTAATACTGTCAGTATTTTTCTGTTTTACTGTCTGTTTTTTTTGTCTGGTTATGGGGGTTAACCCGTAAAATAACCCAAACCCACCCGACCCGCTGTGGACGGGTTGGTATACGGTTTTGAAAATCAAAACCCGCCTATAAACGGGTTGGTAGTTGGTTTTACCCCAAAACCGACCCGCCCGCCCGTTATGCACCCCTGTAAAAAACCATAAATAGTACAAAATCGAACACTATCAAAATAGATAATCGAGCACAATTTAGACACAAAAATGTGTCTATCAAATACCCCCAAACTTACTATTTGCTAGTCCTCGAGCAAATCTAATCTAGAAAATAAAATTATAACTCACTTTCGCAGGAATCGCGACTACATTTAGCATATGTAATAAACCGTTAAACCCCTAGGTGTCCCTAGTGGACGAGTTTTGTCTCGTGGGGGTTTACAAGAGGTATACCCACAAAACCTTTATTCTAGATTTTAGCGACTCGTGAACGATTGAGGATAGACACTAAACAAGCTATTTAGCTGGCTTACTCAATTCTTCGGCTATGGGAATCATTATCCTACATGAGTCCAATTGTTGTACACGAGTGTTTACTCAAGCATACTAAAATTCATATATAAGACAACAGAGCTCTACTCAGATAATCGTTCAACCACAAGACTCAGAATCTATCACAGTTCAATCACATGAAAAGATTTAGAAGATGGACATGGAAAATATGAAGGTTGCACGTGTTGACTAAGGTGAACGGTGTTTCCCATATCTGTCTGAAGGTCAGTTCCAGGATGAAACCTAATGAATTGAGATACGCACCCACTGGTCTTAAATCTAATACTGATATCGATTCAACTGGTATATACACGGGTTCCAGCGATCGACTTATTGAAAATAAAACAATGAATGTATTGACAACATGATTGGATCACATTGAATCCAAGCACATGGTTCTTATCAGCATCTACATGATAGTTCCCATGGATCCTGCGTTCCACGCTTGCTTAGGCGACGGAGACATGGAGAACACACACATATTGCTATCAAAGTGTCAATATTCTATTTATTTATTTTTATTTTTATTTTTTGAAAATGCAATAATGGGGCTTGATCTCAAAACACTCTATTTCATCCTGACGACGATAACAATTTGATAATGGGCCCCACCAAATCACTTAGAGAAACACAAAATTGCAAAAGTAAAAACAGAAAGTGATATGGCCAAGATAGACTCCGAGATGTGATGACGAATATCATGATATTTCTAACACCTGAACTCTGTCCTTTTATGAATAGACCATTTAACTGGGTACACCGATTCCTATAGAAAAAGAGCTAAGTTTCCATCTACCTAGAATGGTTAGTGTCACCCTGAAGTGTTCACAAGCTTCTAAATTCTAGAGTTTTATTATTTCACTAAAAAGTATCTCCCTTACCCCAAACTTAAATCAAACAGTGTCCTCAATGTTTTGAAATAAAGAGCAGTACCAATAGATAAGTAAAAAGAGGAATAACGAGGTAAGTCAGAAAGATAGTACCTGAGTGAAGTGTAGCAATCCTTCTATGGAGAATAAACTAAAAAAAACTAAAAACCTACAAAAATATGCTAATGAACAGAAACAACCTTGATGGTCAATCAAGGTAAACATGGTCCTCCAGAGGGACCTCCTCAACATCACATGTAGGGAAAGGATCTAACCGAGTCAACCTTGAAAGGATTTCTACCATCTTGAGTCTCAATCTCAATAACACCATGAGGAAAAACAGTGCGAACAACGACGGACCGGTCCACCGAGATCGTAACTTCCCGGGGAAAAATGCAAACGAGTATCATACAGAAGAACTTTTTAACCTGGGGAAAATGACTTTCTTAAAATATTTCTATCATGCACAAGTTTCATTTTGTTCTTATACTCCCTAGCACTATCATATGCTCTCTCTGAATCTCTTCCAACTCATTGAGTTGGAGCCTCCTGTGAGCTCCTGCTTTGTTAAGCGAAAAATTTAACTGCTTTACAGCCCAATATGCTCTATGTTCTAACTCGACGGGCAGGTGACATGCCTTGCCAAAAACTAGACGATATGGTGACATTCCACTGGGGGTATTAAACGCGGTGCGGTAAGGCATCAGTAAGCCTCAACGACAAGTCTTTCCTATTAGGATTAATTGTTTTCTCTAGAATACGTTTTATCTCCCTGTTGGAAACCTCTACTTGACCACTAGTCTGTGGGTGATATGGGGTAGCTACTTTATCAGTAATACCATTTTTTTCATTAAAAGCTTAAACGGTCGGTTACAAAAGTGTGAACCTCCATCACTAATTATAGGTCGCGGTGTACTAAAACGTGCAAATATGTTATCATTCAAAACTGGACCACAACCTTGTGGTCGTTTGTTTTATACGAAACTGCCTCTACCCACTTAGATACGTAGTCTACAACGACAAGGATGTAAAAATAACCAAAGGAATTAGGAAATGGACCCATAAAATCAATGCCCCACACATCAAAGACCTCATAACTAAAATAGTGTTCAAAGGCATCATATTTCTACGAGAAATGGTTCCTAACTTCTGGCATCGCTCACAAGCAACACAATAACTGCGGGAGTCTTTAAACAATGACGGGCAATAGAATCCACCCTGCAATATCTTAGCAGCAGTCTTCTTAGCACTAAAGTGACCTCCACAAGCATGATCATGACAAAAGGAAATAATACTGGACTGGTCACTCTCAGGTATACATCTCCTAATAATCTGGTATGGACAATACTTAAACAGACAAGGATCATCCCAAAAGAAATGCTTAACCTCGGCTAAAAACCTAGAACGATCTTGTTTACCCCAGTGTTTGGGTATTCGACCAGTAACAAAATAGTTCATCAGGAAAATTATCTCTTACAGGAGAAGAATCATCAGCGGACTCCACAACGAGTCTAGACAAGTGGTTTGCTACTACAATTTCTGCACCCTTTTTGTCTCTAATTTCTAGAGAGAATTCTTGTAGCAAAAGGATCCATCTAATCAATCTAGGTTTAGCATCCTTCTTAGACAGAAGGTACTTCAAAACAGCATGATCAGTAAAGACTATAACCTTAGAACCTAAGAGATAAGATTTAAACTTGTCTAAGGCAAAAACAATGGCTAATAGTTCATTCTCTGTGGTGGTATAGTTCAGTTGGGATCATTCAGAGTTTTTCTAGCATATTAAATCACATGAAGTAATTTGTTTTCTCGCTGACCTAATACGACACCAATAGCATAATCTGAAGCATCACACATTATCTCGAAGGGTAGGTTCCAGTTAGGAGCCTGAACTATGGGGGCGGTAGTGAGTAAAGTCTTAAGCTTCTCGAAAGCCTCTAAAAAAGCATCATCAAAGACAAACTTAACATCTTTTGCAAGCAAATTGCACAGAGGTCTAGAAATCAAACTAAAATCCTTAATGAATCGACGATAAAAGCCTGCGTTCCCTAAGAACGACCTAACATCTCGTACAGTTTTGGGAACCTGTAAAGTCTTAACAAGGTCAAATTTGGCTTTTCTACCTCTATACCCTTAGAAGATACGATATGCCCTAAAACAATTCCTGATCGAACCATGAAATGGCATTTTTCCCAATTAAGCACTAAATTTCTCTCCTTACACCTAGTCAACACTAAGGTCAAATGATGCAAGCATTCATCAAAAGATGACCCAAATACCGAAAAATCATCCATAAATACCTCTAAAAACCGTTCTACCATGTCAGAAAATATGCTCATCATACAACGCTAAAAAATAGCGGGTGCATTACACAACCCGAAAGGCATGCGTCTATACATAAAGGTACCAAAGGGACAGGTAAAAGTAGTTTTCTCTTGGTCTTCTGGGGAAATAACAATCTGATTATAACCAGAAAAATCATCTAGCAAGCAATAATGGCTATGTTCAGCTAATCTCTCAAGCATTTGGTCGATGAAAGGAAGGGGAAAATTGTCCTTCCTTGTGACCTTGTTCAATTTTCTATAGTCAATACAGACATGCTACCCCATGGTCACTCGGGTTGGGATTACTATCCAAGTTGGATGCTGCAATCACATGCAAAGTCTCAGATGGGCCTAAATACACATACTTCAGGGTATTTGGTAGTTCTTTAAGGTCCAACTTATGAGGCTCTTCTAAAGAAGGAATTAGGGTAGGCTTAAAAACTAGTAGTGGTTCGAATTTAGCTTTTTATCCATTACTAATGTCTATAAAAGGGGATGAATCTAACAAAGCGTTCACCTCATTAATCACACTATCATCATCAAAATCAAACCCAAAGTGGGCTAGGCATTTCTCTAATGGATCTTCTAAAAAAGTGTTTGGTAATGACTCCTGAACTAGTGTTCCTATCATGTTCACCTCTTCAGTGCACGTGTCATCTAGCTCAGGTGGTTGCTTACTAATGTTGAAAATATTCAACTCAATAGTCATACTACCAAAAGATAAGTTCATAATACCATTTCGACAGTTAGTGATCGCATTGGATATCGCTAAAAACGGGCGTCCTAATATCACAGGTATCTGATTCTCTGGGTCAGGCACAGGTTGGGTATCAAGGAAAACAAAATCTACTGGATAAATAAACCTATCGATCTCAATAAGAACAATCTCTATGATACCACGAGGAATTTTCACATACCTATCAGCTAACTGCAATGTCATCTGAGTAGGTTTTAAATCACCAAGTCCTAAATGCAGGTACACATGGTACGGAAGTAAGTTCACACTGGCTCCTAAGTCAAGTAACGCTTTCTCGACACGGTATTTACCTATTGTGCAAGAAATGGTTGGGGACCCTGGGTCTTTGTACTTTGGGGTTACATTGTTCTGAATAATTGAACTCATATGACTAGCTAAAAACGTTTTCTTTTGTACACTAAGCTTTCGCTTTCGCGTACACATGTCCTTGAGGAACTTAGCATAAGTAGGAATCTGCCTAATTGTGTCTAATAATGGAAGGTTTATCGTGACTTGCTTAAAAACCTCCATTATGTTATTAAAGCTGGATTCCTTCTTAGTTGGTGATAACAGTTGTGGGAATAGGGCTATGCGCACAAAATATAGCTTATGAGGAGCTACATCGGGCTTATTAGAGACTTTATAAGTCTCAACAGTTGCTGGCTCAGAAGGGCGAACTACAGTATGTTCACTATCAGGCATGGTTACCTTGTTATCTACCACTTTACCATTCCTAAGGGTTCTAATTGCATTCACATGATTTGATGATTTCTCACAAGAAGATATTTCTTGAACTCCTTTAGGGTTGGGGTGTGGTTGACTAGGGAACTTGCCTTTTTCTCTTTCTCTCAAAGACTCAGCGATTTGACCAACCTGGGTTTCTAAATTGGAAATAGCCTGAATATTAGCCTGAACGATCATTTGATTTTCTCGTAAACTTTGGTTGACAAACTGCTGAAAATCTTTAGTGTTCTGAGTTAATGAAGCGACAGACTCTGCCAAACTCATGATCGTCTTATCTATCAGATTCTGAAATTATGCTGGACCTGAAGGATTCTTAGTATAACCAAAACCTGGGGGAACCTTAGAATTACTAGACTGACCTTGACTCTGGCCCTTAGACCAAGAAAGGTTAGGATGGTTTCTCCAACCAGGGTTATAGGTTTCTGAATAAGGGTCAAACTTTTGATGATTATCAAATCTAGTGTTATTATAAAGAGCATAGGCTTGCTCTTCTACAGTGTTTCCTTCCCAAAATGGCTTGGGATCAAGTCCACAACTAGATTGACTCAGTTCTAAAGCTTCTAACCTTTTAGATATGCCGTTATTTTGGCATCCGATTCATAAGATCCTTCTACCCTATTGACATTTCCTCTACTTAGATGAATTATTTTCTGGGGATCCCTACTATTTTCCCACTGTTGGGTTTTCTCGGCGATTTCATTCAAAAATGTCATCGCCCCATCGACAGTTTTATTTTCAAACCCACCTGTGCATAAAGACTCAACCATGGTTATTGTCGAATAATCTAAACCCTCGTAGAGGATCTGAACTAGCCTTACTTTTTCTAAACCATGATGAGGACATTGGGATAATAAGTCATTGAACCTTTCTAAATACCTATATAAAGATTCTCCCTCTTGTTGAGAAAATATGCAAATCTGCTGCCTAATGTATGATGTTTTGTTCCTAGGGAAAAATTTCTGGAAAAAGGCATATGTAAGTTGTTCATAGGTTTCCATTGACTCGGAAGTCAAACTATATAGCCAAGATTTGGCTTTGTCTCTTAGCGAAAAAGGAAAAGTATAAGTTTCAATGATTCATCATCTAGATCCTTGATCCTGATGGTACTACATATTTCCTCAAAATCCCTAACATGGAAATAGGGGTTTTCATTTTCTTTCCCTAAGAAGATTGGGAGCATCTGTATGGTCCCAGGTTTCAACTCATAGTTTGCTTCAGTTTCAGCTAACTTGATACATGATGGACGAGAAGTCCTAGTCGGGTTCAACAAAGCTTTTTTTAAGTTGCCATTGCTGGCGCTATCAAAGTACTAGAAGTAACTTCTTCACACAGTGTCAAGTTCTCAAAATTGAAATTTTCAAAAACAGGTCCCTCAAAAGAAGAGTCTTCGAGGTCCTCATTTCCAGGGACAAAACTACTAGGTTTCTCACTAATCAAACGGCCTAGAGTGGCTCTTTTCCAAGTACGCTCAGTGTTAACTTTAAGTGGTCTTGGCATACACTATAAAAAACAACTAAAAAAGTAAATCCTAATTGGAAGGGAATTCTAACTATCACAAGCAAGGCTGACTCAACCAAATCAAACCTATTAAATCTAGCAAACAAAAAGCATGATGGCTCCACTTAGATTGTTTCTAGACCAGCTTTTGTTCTTTCAAAAGGCAACTAGTTACAATTTTAGCAAACCTCTTAGAACGATCCGAATTAGATTAAGTCGAAGAAAAATAGGATAAGCTCTAAGGAACTTTGATAACCCTATATGTTTGGCACTTTTCCCTGGGTTACTAGGCGGCTCTAATCAACTTAAAATAATCTTCCTGAACTTCGAGTTAGGATAATAAAGTAATCAGTACAGTCCTTTTGAACGAGTTTCCTATAAGCTCGTTACCCTATCAGTCTCTTTCTAGTCAAATTTTTAAGGTTTAGGTTCGCGTTTGGTAACGTGTTCCTAAAGCGGGCAAGAAGGAAACGGTGATGAAATCCGAGTCCTTATCTTGTATGGCCAGTTCTTTCCCTTTACTAGAAAAGTAAAACCGTATTCAATTCCTCAACATATATGCATACGAAGGAATACAGTAAACCCACTTGCAGGGGATTCGTGGGTTGAACGAGTCTTACCTCCCGTACCAGACGGGTGATGAATCAGTTGTAGTCGACTCGGGCCACCTACTCCTGTGTCAGTGTGCGAACCCGAGGGGACGAGACAATATCGTAATTGTCTTCCTTCCCTATAGCAGTTTATATTTAATAATACCCTTCCGTAGGGTTTAAAAATAAATAAAGTGTCCAAATTTCCAAAAGAGAGTCTAAAAAGTGTCCAAAAATAAAAGAAAAATTACAGAAATAGTAAAAATTCCTAATACAATTTTCTAAACAAATAAAACCTAAAGAAAATAAATCTAATTAATAAAAAAAATAAAATCTAAAAATAAAAGTCTTTGTCTTTTTCTTCGTTCTTTAAGCTTTAACTCCAAGTCCTTAACTTTAACTTAAAGTCTTTAATCACCAAAGTCTTTGGCTTAGTTTCCTTTCAATCCAAGATCCAAACCTGTAGCAAAAAGAGAAATACCCAAAGAAACATAAAATAGAACAAAATAAAAAATAATACTAAAAATAAAAATATAAACCTAAAAATAAATCTAAAACTCTAAACCTAAAAACAAGTCCGCGTTGGCGGCACCGAAAATTGATGTAGTTTTTAATAGTGGTAAAATAGGTTCGATTCTCGGACTTGTGAAGATTTAATTTCTAGACCTAATTTTTAATAACAGAAAGTAAAGAGAATTAAAACAATTTGATTTTAAAATGGATGAAGAAAAACTAGGGCTTAAGATTCCACCATTAACCAATACTTAAGTGATAACATCTAACAATTCTTATATTCAATTTAATCTAAATATGCCAAAGATAGGTTTTTGAAAGAATAATTGTTAATCAAGAGCATGAGACATCAAGAGTTTAAAAACCAAGTATGACCTATCAGAAGAAAATACAATTATTTGAGAAAAACCATTTTTTCAATTTTAATTCAAGCAATTAATAATAAAAGAATTGTAGAATAAATATAATCAAAATAGAAGTTACCACGATTATTGGATGAACGGCTTCCTCCGTCGCCCCAGTGATGGTGATTAGCTCATTGTAATGGAAACACACTCAAAATAGACTTTCATTGCTCAAAAGGTGCTTACAGTGGTGAAAAAGGAGTAACACAGAAGAACAGAGGCGCTTATAAACGTTACAGTGAAGTGATCTCAATGTTACAAAAGAAATAAAAGGAAACAGGAAAGAAGAACGGACCGATACCTCATTAGAAATAAGACTGCCTTAGCAGCTAAAGATACAACTGAAACAGCGACAAAGAAAATGACGGTTCAGGTGTAGTCTGTTACTCTTCTTCTTCTTCCCAGCAGCGTAAGTTTTTTTTCTCCTGATTTTTTTCCGGTGGCTCCAACTTGATTTTTCTTTGCTTCTCTTTGTTATATATAGTATTAGTAAACCCTAGAAACCCTTGTGAACCGATAAGGATTCAAAAAAAACTCCAACTCGAACTCCAAATCTTCTTTTACCGAATCCAGGGAGAAAAGGGATTCACCGGTGAAAAACTTGATTGTCAAGCATTTTGTTTTTGCGGCAGCATTACGTGTTAGGGTATCTTTCGAGTGTTTAATCATTTTGAGATACCATGAACACCTTTTAATCCCCTAAATCTCGGTTTTCCAACCAATCCAAGAATATTTTTACGTGAAGAACCATTCCCGCCATTCTCGGGTGTTTGAAATACAAAAGGGGGTGCCCCCAATCCAAGAGATGGGTGCCTTTAACACTTTTCCGGGTGCCTTAAACACTTTTCGAGCCGATTTTTACGCAAATGTTTATTTCTCAAAAATACCTACAAAGACAGAAAAAACCATTAATATTACAAAATCGAACACTATCAAAATAGATAATCGAGCACAATTTGGAATCAAAAATGTGTCTATCAGTAGAGAAACCCAATCTTGGGTGAAATAAATATCATGACTTCAGTCTTTTTCAATATAATCATCACGTAGTAAATCAACAAAGCCCAAGGTTATTTTCCTTTCCTCTACCAGTTTACCTACTACGGTACCAGAGTGAATATAATCTCCACCAGACATACGTAATGTTTTCGCTAGTACACGGTAGTGGATACCAGGATTCTTCTGTCTATCAATAACTGCATGCATTGCGTGGTGGATGTGAAGAAGTAATCCATTATCTCGGCAATAATGAGTCAAGATAGTATTTGCAGTAAATCCCCCCGTTAAATAGTCACGAATTACGATAGGAACTCCCAATTCTCTGGCAAATACAACCATTTTTATCATTTCTTCGTATGTACCCGTAGTAGCATTCAAGTAATGTCCTTTGATTTCACCTGTTTCGGCCTGTGCTTTATAAATTGCTTCGGCAATAAGAAACGGTGTCTCCAACGCATAAAGGGTTGCGAGTTCACGTTTTCGTCATCCTTGGTAAAATCAAGTCCACCACGGAGACATTCATAAACTGCCCTACCGTAGTTCTTAGCAAATAACCCCAGTTTTGGTTTTATAGTACATCCCAATAAGGGACGACTATTCTTATTCAATTAATCTCTTTCAACTTGGATACCGTGAGGTGGGCCTTGGAAAGTTTTAACATAAGCAACATGAATTCGCAGATCCTCCAGACGTAGAGTGCGAAGCGCTTTGAACCCAAATTCGCAGATCCTCCAGATTCGGCAACTACCGCGGCCCCTGCTTCCTCAGGTGGAACTCCAGGTTGAGGAGTAACTCAGAATGCTGCCATGATATCAGTATCCTTGGTTTCATACTCATGAGTATAATAAGTCAATTTGTAATCTTTAACACCATCTTTGAATCCAACACCTGCTTTAGTCTCTGTTTGTGGTGACATAAGTCCCTCCCTGAAACGCATGAATTAAGAATTTTCACAACGACAAGGTCTACTCGATATGAATTAGTCGTTAATGAAACCTTTCACAGGAATCTTTCACAAAACTCTTAAAAAATATTATCAACTAATCAGAATGGTTATTTGTTAGACTACGATATTTGATTCGCCAAATACATCAACATCATTATTGTATACTCTTTCA
>JAJJMC010010614.1:0-104999 GCA_023531435.1 Papaver californicum
TAATTCAACTAAAATAGCTTTTACCTTTGCAACAAGATTATTAGCCTCATCTTCACCATGCATAACAGAAAGACAATAGTTCAAATAGAATTCTTTGTGCCTAGGATCAAGAAGAATGACAACAAACAGAAACTGATTAATCTTTTCATTCGACCAATACTTATTGAACTTCATCCTCATGTTTTCAGCCACACGTCTTGAAAATACATCATTTCTTTCACTCCATTCACGCAATTCTCCATCAATCATAACCAGTTCATCTAAGAAAATACTAGACGTAACATAGAAAGTACCGGAAAACTTTAGAGTTGATTCATAGAATACCTTTAAAAACTTAATAAAAGCTCTACTATAATCCCAATCTTCTCGAGTAGGGGGAACGTTCTTTCCAACAGTAATATAATCTCGAATGAAGTTCTCATCTTTTTTTTCTAACCTCTCAAACACTTTCTGAAACTTTTCAACTGATTCTAACATTAGATATGTTGAATTCCATCTGGTTTGAACATCTAAGCATAGAAGTTTCTTGCACTCAATCCTTTCACGTGATGCATGTTCTTTAAATTTGGCTAATCTTGCTGGAGAACTCTTAACATGCTTCACTATAGCTCGAATTCTGCTTATAGAGTCATTATAATCTTTCATCCCATCAGACACGATAAGATTGAGAATATGAGCGCAACACCGCATATGCATAAATCTCCCACCCAATATATGACCATTCGGTTCATTCCACTGTTCAAGTGTATTAGATAAGTATTGGACAGCAGTATCATTTGAGCTTGCATTATCCACTGTCACCGTAAAGACACTATCAATATTCCAATTCATCAAACAAGTCTCGATAGCCTTGCCTATAGTCTCGCCTTTATGACCTTCAATTTGAAAAAAGTTGATAATCTTCTTATGTAAGCACCAATTATCATCTATGTAATGTGCTGTGAGGCACATGTAATTCAACATCTGGTTGGAAGTCCAAGTATCCGTCGTAAGGCAAACTCTAAATTTTTGCTTCTTAAAAGTTTCAAACAACTTCGTTTTTTCTGCACGGTAGAGTTTCAAACAGCTTCGAGCAACTGTTGTACGTGATGGGATCTTAAATCTATCCTCCAAAACATTACTATAATATCTAAATCCTTCACCCTCAACATGTCTAAATGGCAACTCATCGACGATAATCATGTAGGCTAAAGCTGATTTACATAATTCATCACTGTAACTTCTCGCAACCATCTTACCAGCCTCCTCTGAACCCTTTTTAGCCTCAAACCCTATAGATTTCTGCTTATCATCTCGTCCAGGGTACCTCTTACATCGACTCAACAAATGACTATTTAAAGTTGAAGTTCCAATCTTCTTCGAATCAGCTGAATAACTTATCTTGCAGTGTTTGCAAATAGCTCTTTGTTGATTGTTAACAGTAACTTTAGTGAAATGCTCCCATACCCATGAATCTGGCCTCTTTCTCTTGTTAACTAAGGTACCTTCAGTAGAATCAGTACTAGCAGCAGCAGGAACTGCTGATTGAGATTGTACTATTGGCATGTCTTGTGATTCTGATATATGAGTTTCGCTTGTGGCACCCAATAAGGTTTGTTGTAAAACAGGAGAAGTCATCTACAAAAAAAAAAGTTGTAAGTATTCATATTTATTAGGAACTAGGAAGATCATATTCACATATACTCATTTACAAATTTGAATTTTTAATGGGCTTACCGAACAAGATGCACTTGAACTTGAAGAGTTAATACTCATCACTCCTTTATAATTGTAAGAGCCGATGATGTGGTCACAACTACAACTATGATTGATCAAAAATGCCAAAATGGCTAAACAAGCATGATATGTCACATATATGGCTGACTTCTAATAAGTCATCCCTCACCCTCAGGCAAATTAGTTAATAAAAATGATATTACATTATTACCTCTTTAAAACTAACAACCTTAGTGCTAGTGGTTACAGTGGATGGCTCATCCTGCATGATTCATGAACAATTAAATACAAACAGAAAGAATGTTAGTAAACACTAAACAGAAAGAATGTTAGTATTACTTAGTAAACAGAAAGAATGTTAGTAAACAGAAAGAATGTTAGTAAATCAATGATTTCATCACATAGACAACTAACCAAAAATGAGTTATCTAAGTGACATCAGGATGAGAAGTTGGATAGTTCAGATTGAATGTTGTTAACTAGTAATGTACTAATGTTGTAGTTGTTTTTTTTTTTGACAAAAATGTTGTAGTTGTTGCTGAATAGATTGAATGTGAGACACTGAGACTCAATGTTACCAAATGATTGTTTCTTCCATAATTGAAGTTGTTGTCTACTGTCTAGTATGTTTAAGATTGAATATGAATTGTTACCAATGGACATTTACGAAGGCTCTGTCAAGTCGAGAAGTAGTGTAATCAGTGTCGTACCTACGATTAGACCAAGTTGTTGATGAACTGAACCCACACCAACTAAACCTAATTGTTGAATAATTTGTCTGATTTGACGAGAGTCTGATGATGAACATGATCATAAAAACCCTAATTGTTTCAGAATCGTTCATTGTAAATTTTAAATCCCTAATAAAAACCCAAGGAATATCAACAAAAAATCATAACATACCTCGGATACGAAAATGCTTTTGTTATTTTCTCTTTTACGCCTCTCTTCCTCAACCTTATCTAACATTCTAACTCTGTATACTGCATTAATATACTTTTAGGGTTTGTGTGGCGGAGAGAAAGAAGATGAAACTGAGAAACTGTATAATGAACCCTGAGTCAAGAGAAACTGAGAAAGAGAAAGAACTCAAAGCAGCTAACCTAGTTTTACTGATTTAGGTTTTTTTTTTGCTGTTCATTATACAGCCATCGGTTTGATTGGGGCAGTCGGCTTTTGGATCCCTCAACCCGCGCCCCAACCCTATGGGTTCGGGTTTTACAAATACCAACCCAAATCGCCCCAATATATATCCGGTTTGGAGCGGGTTGGCTATCGGTCCGGGTCGGTTCGGTTTGGGGCGGACGGGTTGGTCTACCCGTGAACAGCCCTACATTTAATATCTTCATCTGGCGGTTCCGATATATTTTCCTCAAGTCGTTTTCCCTTGAGTTTCTCGCTTTCATTGGCTTTGATAAATGTTTGGTGTACGTCATTCTTATTACAACCAACCAATTATCGATATCACCGTATTGATTCTTACTTACAAACCAATCTGCAAGCTCACCAATTTATTGCACAAATCATGGAATTCATTACTTTCATCATCATTTTTTCAACAACTAAAACCAACTTTCACCTTTGTATGACATTTTTTCACATCTTTCTGCCACTGTATCAAGATTTATTTATCTGGGAGTTCTCTTACACCGTTATTAGACAACACACTTAACACATGACATAATTGTATTCCTCTAAATGCAAACATTTGACATGTACAGTGAATATCACAATCTTCTGAGTTATATGTCACAAAAAAATTCATTTGCTTATAGTAATTATCCTCAATCCATACGTCTTGTTAGAAATCGTAGATTGTATAATTAGGCATTACCTCGATCTTGTTGAAGTTACACTACATCATCTTTAACAATTGAACTTGAAATTCTTAAAATTTTGAGTTAATATACAAGTTATGAACCTGTTTCTCTATTGGGTATTCAATTATAATGGGGATGCCTTTTAGAGATATGATAGCATTTGCTTCCTTTTCCTTTTCCACCTCGTTCCTTAATACGAATTCATACTGCTTTATAAATTCTTTTAGCGCGGTTCTTGTATTTACATACCCATCAAAGGATGCATTTACACCTTCACTTCTTTGAATACTTGACATCCCTGCCCAAAATGTATTTTTTAGGTAACATGGTACCCACATCTCCTTTTCTTCATACAAATTAGTCAACCATTTGTGGTATTCCAAATCATACTTGTTCAACATCCAATCTCACAATTGTTCAAACTCTTCCGGAGTTTGTGAATCATATATCGTGGCTCTCATATCAAAATTAATATCACAAAACCTCTTGTACACCAAATTTATCAGGAAGTTTTTTCATCACATGCCATATACACCACCTACGTCTAGTTTTTGGAAATACAATCTTAATAGCATCATTTTTGCTTGGTCAGTTATTATTGCCTTGAGAGCTTTTCCAGACATGCACCCCAACCACTTAATAATAATCATATAAATGTTTATGTGGTTTCGCTCGAAACTAAACCACATCCAAGTAAAATTGTTGCCCTTGATGGTTGACACCAACAAAGAGAGCAAATGGCATATCATATTTATTTACCAAACACGTAGTATCAAAGCTAACTACTTTGACAAACTCTTTGTAAGCTTCTCTACTCATATCATCGTCCCAAAATACATTCTCCAAGTTGCTTTAACGTCACGTTGAAATGCAAAATAAAAACCTGAGTTTTGTATAGTCATCTTTAGGGGGTGCACAAAGGTCGGTTCGGCTCGGTTCTTAACCGTGTCTGTACCTCCCTATGGTCGATTTTCTACTCGTGTACCTGTACCCTGTACCCTCTACTCTCGGTTCGGTTCTTGTACCCTTTTTTTCGGTCGGTTCTTGTACTTGTACCTTTTTTTTCCACTCATTATAAAAAACATACCCAAGAGTCCAAGACAATAGTAGTACAATCAAACAAAATACCCAAGCATCTAACAAAATTCTACACAGTGATCTTAAATTTGGTTTTGAATGTAAATCATGTATACACAATCAACGACAATCACCCATTTTTTGTCTGTTTGGATGAATTTCTTACCAAAGTGAAACGAACTGCCAAGTTAAGCTATGCAACATCCATACTTCATCAACCCATAATTGCTAAGCCAATCATTCATTCTCCATCTAACAGGACCATTTGCAATCCTATTGTTTCTCGGCAAAACTAACTCAAGCTTATCTTTCATTATTCTCATTGTATTCTTTGTTGCTTTAATCTCTTGTAAACCCTTGTTCAGTTGTTCTTGATTGCTTCATAATCCATCCATCAGCACCTTCACTGCTGTCCACATCAACACAGCCATTGTGACCATGCCAGCAACATCTATACAACACCAACTCATCTGCAACTTCTTCTTGCGATCGCAGCTTATAATTCATTCCACCTGACCCAGCAAACACCATTCAAATCCAACCAATATGTATCTTATATAGTTGTATGAATTTCTACACTTGTTGTAAACTTGAATCCAGTAGAACCCATCTTCTACATATTGATAGACTCTCGAATTCTCCTCTCTTGATTGAATCAATCATACCACAAATCTGAACCAAATTCATTCATCATCTTCTCTAGCTCTGAAAGCCCCTCTCAGCACTACCAACCCATGACAGCAATAACACTATATACCTTGTTCTCGTCAAAACCATGGAAAAACCCATCTTTTCTGCAATTTCTCGGCCAACATCTCCATGTTCTTGGACTCTCTTTTCTTCAATTCGCAACATCATTCTTTACTCTATTGCCTATCTCAGATTCACATCATCAACAGAACCCTAACAACAAGCCCTAATTCATCTTCTCAAACCAAATTCCCTTACTTTAACAGCGAACCCATCTGTCTAATTTCTTTTTTCTTCGTTCTAGCTGTTCTTCTCTTCGATTCACACTTCACCGACTGCAATACAAACCCTATTTCTCACTGATTCATCCTATCTCTTCGAGCCGGCGTGAAATGATGGAGAAGTAAGACTAATGACGGAGAGGGAGAAAGGCCTAAGACTAAGAGTAACCTAACTTTAACTTATAACAGAAGGATGAGATTGAAACTATAAAATCTGATCAACGGTTAATAACACTCGGTACAATAGGTCTGGTACAGGTCGGTTCCTAGGTAGAACCTGTACCTGGTACCTGGGTGTACTCGGTTCTTATTTTTTGTACTTGTACCCTGTACCCTTGGTTCGGTCCGTTTCAGGTACGGTTCTGGTTCGATCCTTCGGTTCCGGTCGGTTCCTGTGCAGCCCTAGTCGTCTTTGCAAAATATTGCATAACAGACATTACAGCACCGTCACCAAGTCGTGTATTTCTTACTTTATTGATTATATTTCTCATATACTTTAGAATGCATCTTGTTTTCAAATACCGACCAAACCCAAAAACATCTGCGTTGAAGTTTTCTAGAATTGGAATCCCAGCTCGATCATTGAGGTCAGTTTGCCGTTTTAATGATTTATTAACCTTACAGAAACACCGCATAAAACAAGCATCATCGGGATTACACTTTTGATTGTGCTCAAGACGTACTACTTAAATGAACCATTTATTATCACTTGCTCGCAGTTTCCCTATAATATAAGCATTACACACACTTTTTATAGTCCCCTTAGGTTTACCCTATAATATAAGCATCATCGGGTTTCATGCTCACCTGTTTTTGAATAAACAAAATTCACATTTCTTGTAATTCCTTCAACATTATTTCTTTTTGATCTTTTTCATGCTAAAAATCCAACTTTTCTAGCATATTCTTTGTAAAACTGAAACATCTCTTCGTGCTCATTAAAAGTCATCCCTTCCGTGCTCATTAAAATTCATCCCTTCCAATGGAGGTTTTATTTCGTCACTGCCCTTAAAACTGTTGTCTTCTTCATCCTCTTGAAAAGAAAAAGTATGTTTTAGTTAGAAACTTAAACAAACAAAAAGGAAATTCAAATGGTCCCAAAAAAAAAAAACAAAAAAAAAGGTCTTGTTGGTAAAAGATTTTAAGCTCATCAAACTAGAAAGGATTGTTAAAAAGATTTTGGGGATGTGAGTATTTAATGAAGATTATACACTGAAAATGCTAGTAAAGACTATCATCCTGATTTTTTATCATCATCATCCTTGTTAGAGATAAAATGAATCTCCCACGAAGTGATGTCATCATTTCTTGGGGCGACGTCATGGTTCGATCCGACGTCATCATTTCTTGGGGCGACGTCATGGTTCGATCCGACGTCATCATTTCTTGGGGCGACGTCATGGTTCGGTCCGACGTCATCATTTTTGGGGCGACGTCATGGTTCGATCCCTATGTCATCATTTCACAGGGCGACGTCATGGTTCGATCCCTATGTCATCATTTCTCGGGGCGACGTCATGGATCGATCCCTATGTCATCATTTCTCGGAGTGACGTCATGGATCGATCCCTATACGACGTCATCAAGTACGATACCCATCTTGGCACGACGCGACGTCATCATATCCCGATACGACGTTATCAATCTCGATGCACCAAGTCAATCCCGATAGACCAAGTCAATTCCGCACCAACTTTTGCATAAAGATCATATTGAAGATAAAGATGATAAGAACACGTGGCGAGCATAGAAGAATCTTCATCGACACGTGGCAAACTATGATGACATGTGGCGAAGGTTTTTTTAATAATTATCATATCTTTGTACCTATAAATACAAGTTTAGAAACAAAGAAGGGGGGGGACTTTTGGAAGACTTTTGGGTGGAGGAAGGCCCGAGAGAGGCTTCCTCTACTTTATTTTCAACTGTAACAGAAAGATTAATGGAAATTCCAACTTTATTATCCGTGGACGTAGGCTAAAAATAGCCGAACCACGTTAAATCTCTAGTGTTCAATTTCTTCTCTTTTCTTTTGATTGATTTTTGATAATTTTGGTTGTTTTGTGTTGAAGAGATTTTTGGCACAAACAATCCTAACTAAAGATTGATAACATCCTTGATATATATAACTCTAAAGTAACAAATATTAAAACATATTTTTCATTCGATTAGTAAAAAATTATTGTAATTATTTAAAAATTAAACTAATTAAATGATCAAATGTAACTTCAATTATGATAAGATTTTTGAAGATTTTCTTCCATGTTTGTTATGGAAGAGAGAGAAATCAGGGGTGCAGAAAATTCTAGATCTAAACAGTAAATAAATTTCTCTTTTCTACACTACTTTCTTTTTTCTAGACAAGTATTACTCGGTTAAAAAAAAAAACAAACACATTTTTACTTTATTTATCTTTCCCGATTTGATCGCCCACTAATGCTTACTCTTTGTTGGGTCCACATGCCACGTGAACGCCACATAGGATTGTAACTCTTTAGGTACAAATGCGGGGTCTCTGTAACATTTTCGACGCGTACGAGACTTATTTTTCTATTAGTCAGTTATATTATTTTTTCGTACGATTTATATGGGCATAAACAGTGTTATCTCACATTCTAATAACAACGGCTATATGGCATTAGGATTCTACCTCTTAAGTCTAAACGTAGTAGTATAGCAAAGTATAAAAAATTTGATCAAATTTACTCACTTTAGGGCGTCCACAATCACACGATCATACCCATCGATCAAAGATTAAAAAATTTGATTTTTGATCTGGATCAAAAACAACGGTGAATGATCAGATGAGGGCGTAGAGTACCGTTTGGGTGTAAGCGAATTACCAGTATACCGCTTGGAAAGACGGACGAGCCACTAACAGTTCACCTGGTACAAGTGAGATTGTGGTCTACCGCCTGCAAAACAAACATACATGTGAAATCCCAACACCTCGCCCACTCCCCAAGCGATATCTCAGTATCTCGCTTGTACAAGTGAAGTGCCAAAATTTCGTCTATGAATTGTGCGAAGAAATCGTGTGAAAATGATCCGGGCGAGATGTCGGAGTCCCGCTGAGATGTAGGCGAGATTCCAAGCTCTCGCCTGTCTATTTCACTTATAGTATTATATAAATTTATTTAATAGGCAAATATGCTTCCTACATTGACTAAATCTATGAAATAATCAGTTTAAGTATTATACACCAAATACCTCCAATAAGTTGTGAATGAAAATTTCTCAAGGTATTAACAAACACAGAACACCTTTGATGCACCTTCACTTTAACAATCAAGTTAGTGGGACTACGCCTAAATTAATCCGACTATTGGCAGTAACAAGTAACAAGTAACAAACGAAGTCTTGGAGTCACGCCCAAGAACAAGCGAACCCATCTAGGCTCGCCCAGATCCAAGCGACTCTCTGTAGTCTCGTTTAATCCTAAGTGTAATGCTAGCATCTCGCCCGGGTTTTAAATTTTTGGGCGGTATCTCAGCAACTCGCTTATGTGTAGGCGATGTGCTGGGGTATCGTCTGGTGGAGCGAAACTTTAGTATCCCGCTTGAGTTGGCGGAATGTCAACCCTTCGCCCGTGTTTTTAAGCGGGATGTTAGAGTTTCGTCTGCTCCCAAGCGAGATGTTAGAATTTTGCGCGACTATAAATTATCGTCGTCGATCAACGACGACTTTTTAATCTGGAACACTGGATTTTCTCGATTAAAACCTATTTTTGATCGTCCGGCTGTGGCGTAAAATGGACGACTATCGATTTTATTTAATCTTTGATCGTCGGTTTACTCGACGATTGCAGATGCTCTTAGGAGAGTAAAGAAGACACACTTTCCTATTGTTAGCCGGACAATCTTCACTTTACGTCAGACTGCCGTCTAGCGAAGACAAGAAAAATGGAAATAACAATAATAATAATTATTATTAAAATTATAAAAGTGCCTATTACAATTTTTATTTTTTATATATTTTAAGAATATAAAATTTTCTCTCATGCGGCGGACTATCTATCGCCCATGTCAAATATTTTTACCTATAATTCTTATATTAGAAAAATCACTCTTTTATAATTTATCCTGATAGTTTTATTCTTTGAATTTTTTTTTATTAAACTCCATGGGTACGTCGTACCCTCGATAATCCATTTTTAGTTTA
This sequence comes from Papaver californicum, assembly GCA_023531435.1. Lineage (NCBI taxonomy): Eukaryota > Viridiplantae > Streptophyta > Magnoliopsida > Ranunculales > Papaveraceae > Papaver > Papaver californicum. The sequence continues at coordinate 9,746 of JAJJMC010010614.1, forward strand.
ACATATTATCTTTATGTTAAAAAAAAGTATTAAAAAAAAAAGCAAAAAAAGAATCACCTCATCAAAATGTTTATCCAAAAACGAAAAAGGAAAATCGAATGAAAAGAATATATGATTACTTAGGATAAATAAAATACAAAATTCATAAAATAAAATTAAATATAAGCAGCTATTGTTTTACTTTTTTGGGATGTTTGTTAAATTTGTGTTTGTTTGTTTGTAACTTCCGTAAAGGGAAAAATAACATTTATAGAATCAAATTCAAACCAAATAAAACTATTATAATGAGCCATGTTGATCCCAAATATATGTATAGCACTCCAAAATACAGTATTATCAATGTTCAATGTTGTTCTGCCAATAAGGGTACCAAATCACCCAATATTTAACCGATTCACATCAATAGTTATAGACTATGTTGACTCATATTAAAAAAATTATGTCCAATTTTACTAAGAAGTCGTGGCATAGTCTATAATTGGTTATACAATATTGACTCTGTGTGTTTTTTTAGTTTATGTCAGATTGAAGCATTCGGCATATTTATAATTTTTCATCCATGCCGACTCTAACTCCAACAATGGGTACTTGCTTTAGTATCAACATTGTTGATTGGTTTATACAATGTCAAGTGATCCCAAGTTATTGACCTTCTAATTTTTAAAATCAATATAATGAATAACGTATGAACTAAAACCATTTATTCATTGAACGTGGTTCAAAGTTTAAAATACAATATAAAAGTGACCACCCAAAAAACAATTTTATTATTGAACCCTAAAAGACCACATCCAAAAACAAACAATATCAAGTTTATATTAATTCGATTTTTATTGTGTCCTCTCGTTTCTCCCACAGCTTTAAGGCATTTCAAAATTGGTAATTCTTCTTGAACAATTTTATCCATTCATTAGAGTGATTGGGCACTAACTCCGTCCCATTAGTATACGCATATACCGGTGGTAATGGAAAATTTTTCTTTTAACTTGAGACAGATGAAATGGTTTTCGTTCATGAATCCTAAAACAACCTTTTTTTTGTTTAGCCAGCCTTCACACTCCTGAAATTTATGTGCAAACGTAATGCCCATCCCAGGACCAAAATAATAAACAACATACCAACATGTATCTGCTAAGAGATACCCACACACCGACATTCTCATCCAATAAGACGTCGGAAGGACCTCCATGGGTTCCTCGGGCCCTAGTTTACGAGCATGCAAATCATTGAACTCTTGTTCGTTGTCCACCGTTGCTTCATAGAAACTCCTTATTTTAATTAGTGTTGCGACTATTTTCTTTCTTGCATATTGACACTGTGTCATCCCAAAATTATTCGCCACATGTAAGTATTCTAATTGCTCAGTCGTAGTATGATAACCACAATTTCCATCTCCATCCATGCCATCCATTGATACAACATATTCACGAATGATCTCGGGAAGTTGCCTCATATACTCCTCAATTATGATATAACAAGTTTGCTTCGGATAATTATTTTCGGATCCCTAGGGGTTGTCCTATCACCTCTTGCTTTCCTTATTATCTACACACAGTCTTCAGCAATCTTCAGAGATTTACTATCTTCCTTTATCGGCCTTCCTCTTTTCTTTGGAGCCAGTGCTTCATCAACGCTGGGTGCATGATAATATCATCTTGTTATTATTGAGTTTATGTAATATATTCCTTTTTCGGCCTTCCTTTTTTATTTGGAACCGGTGTTTCATCAACATTGGGTATAACTTGGGAATTCTCATCTTATTGTTGTTGAGTTGATGTACTAACTTTTTTTTTTTTTTTGAACCAATGTTCTATTAACGTCGAGTATAGTTTTGGAATTCTCCTCTTATTGTTATTAAGTTGATATACTGTCTCTCTTCTTCGTCCTTCCCGGTGCTTCATCATACCTCGCTTCGGATACCTCAAAAATATATGGATCTCTTTTCTTACTATCCTCATATTGACTCGCCAATTTCTTTATTTTTTTATTTTTTTTCCTTGACAATTTTTTTGATGGTCTACCATTAGGATTCCCATTTATTGGTTCATCCATGTCATTTGTATATGGGTGATAGAATAGCCTCATTTGGCTCAAAAAAATTTCCCTTGGGCCACGTTCCCCCTTGTATAAGTGTTTGATAGTTAACGGCCTTCCTTTATATGCCATACATTTTCTACGACAACTTTTGTAGGAGCAAGGGTGAAAGAGATTATTTGCCATACTAGTTGTCTCATTGCCATAGTGTCTATAACGGTTGGTCCATGCCCGTACAAATTTCTCTTTGTACCGATCCAACCATTGGGGCTTGTAATACGAGACCGCACTTGGGTACCTATCATTCCAATGAGGAATAAACGTCTTCAAATTCTCTTCGTATATATCTTTGGTAAGAGAGCAAACCAAGCATCCCACTCTGCTAGAAAACTCAACCGTTTTAGATAATTTTTTTTTGTGTTCTTTGTCCATTTCCTCATTTTTTTTTTCTTCATATATTCCGCTTGTTCTTCCGGGGGTAGTTGTCTTATGCCAACTTCTTCCCCATCTTCGTCTTTATTGGAACTCTTAATATCCTTCTTTGGTGGTTCAATAACCGCATGAAAATATGTTTTTCACATTGTTCACTATATGGAATGTACAAAGGAAATTTTGTGCATCCTGGAAAACATTGGAGATCGCGGTCATCAACGCTTGTTCATTATCTGTTATTATGACCTTCGAAATATCTTTACCCCGGAAAAGTAACTTCAATTGTTGTAAAGAAAAAATATAACTATAATCCCTCTCCTCCCTCATAATCCACCAACCCAATGTGAAAGTTATATTGTCTGATGTATGGCCCACAATGTTGAACAACGACATATGATACCTGTTTTTCCTGTGAGTGCAGCCCATTAGAAGAACCGAAATAAATGATTGATCCAATTGTGCTATCAATGAATGCGCATGGAATATTTGAACGACCTTGTCGTCCGACTCCTTTTTTTTCTTCTTCAGTTTGTGTGTGTGATTGTGATCGGTAGCTAACGTTATACATTATTGTATTATCGATCTACCTCTCTATTCCAATTTTTTTATGCTTGCTTGAGCACCGAAAATTGTACTTAAGGAAGACAAGTTATTTGAATCCTTCGCTTTGATGCCGATGAGCATTTGACTTGGTATGGATCGTGTTTTTGTTAATCTCTTTACTTACTCAAATTCATGAGGTTACAACTTTACTACTATGGAGTGCCCAAAAGAATTCTCTGAATCCTTATGGTTATGGCGGCCGCAACCACTCTAATTTTTTATACATTTCCATCCAAATTGAATACAAGCTTGCAGGGGCATTTCTCCTTCCCCGTTCTAGTCTTGTATATCCTCATAGTCTTTGTTGGATACACATATTCATTTTTCTTGTGACTAACATACCCCTCACCTCTTTTGCAAGTGATCTCAAACCGAGTCAAATTGTCTTGATAGTTCCTCACTATTACTCACTTATTTATTAAATTCGTGTCCACGCCCACTTAATTGCCTCATCTTTACTTGTGAATTCCTACATGACACGAAAACAAATACAAGTTATATAACTTGTATCAAATATTAATTCGAACTTACCAAATCATTTTGTAACCTACTAAATCATTCATATAGTGCTCGGAAATATCTAGACCCAACTGTCGCACATGCTTGGATGATCACCGACGACAAGTACGATCTAACCAAAAAAAAACTTAGTCGAAATAAAATTATCCATCGACATGGTCTAGAGAGTTTTTTTATGCCGACGTTCAACAGTTGGCATGCTCGATAAAGTTCATCTATGCTGACTGTTGAACTTTGGATTAACTATATTTGTCAAAGTTCAACAGTTGGCATGCTCGAGATTGTTCATCCGTACCGACTAAAACCAAAATAAAACCCAAATTTCCTGGACACTTTTACGAGACAACCGACATTGTTAATATAACACCAATCTATGCCGACGGTGTAACTATCCTTTATTTGGTGAAAAACATTATACACAGTCGGCACTGGATATATATGTTGATTGAAACCCAAATGAAATCCAAATTTTCTGGACAATTTTACGCGACAGTCGACACTGTTAATATAACATCAACCTACGCCGAAGATGTGACCAAGTTATCTTTTGTTTGGTGAAAGATATATGACACGGTCGACATAGTTTGATTTCTTTAACAATACTGATTGTTTCCTGATGAATTTGGAGGATACTTAGTGTCCGCATGAAATAGATTTGAATTCCATACTGATTTTAAGAAATCGGCATGACATTCATCATTTTACCATGCCGACTTTGAGCTTATTTTACTCATACACCATGCCGAATCAAACCAAAAAAATTCACATTCAACCTCATTTGTACTTATACATGAGTATTAGGAGTACTTGTAACATTAGTTTTCTTCATTTTCCTCGTGTGTCTCTTCATTTGAACCTTCGTACTCATATATGTCTTGATTTAAGATTTTTTCATATATGAAATTTTGATTCTCTACAAAATGTTGCAATTGAGAATCGTTATCAAAAGTAACATAAACACCTTCTTCTTGTTGAGATGAAAATTCTCCAACATCAAATTCTTCACTAGAATCTCTTGTCCCCCCCAACCTCTGAAAAAAACTAGTTTTTCCACTTTTCCTACAGAACTTGTTTTTCTTCCTATTCTCTCTACAACTAACACTATAACACAAATTAATCAACTAACTCTAATTCATATAATTTATCTTAACAAATTAAATTACTAACTAACAACTAATTAACACAGGAGTAATTTAGCAATTATAAAAATTATATGGATAAGGGGTTATGAGTTTTATTTCAAAATGTCTCTATTTTGTTTTATTCAACATCCCCCGATTTATAGGCCTATCTCCAAATCGTGAGTTTATTATTAAGTTTTGCTTTTTCTTGATTTCGATTTGATTTGATGTTTGAAGTTTTAATGCTTTTGAACTTTGAGACTTAACACAAAAGTTACACAATTCATAACTTACTACGTGATAATAAAATATTTTAAGAGCACGGCTAATTTTAGGCATATCCATTTTATTTCAGGCCTACCACTAAAAATTTTAAAAAGGACATTTTGGAGTAGAAGTAAAAACCCCTTATCCAACTATTTTTGTTAATGCTTAATTTGCATATGATTAATTAATATTAATTAATTCAATTAGTAGTTTTTTAATCGTGTTAGTTGTGAAATCAACTAACGTTAAGTAACCATCAAAACATGAAAAAATGTGTTTGATTTTTTTCCTAAAGTTAATCAAACTAGAATCAATGGATACAATGGATAACGTATGCCGATTATGGGTTGGTATTCTTCATTCACGAATAACAGTAGGGATCAGTAGACATTTATTTATAAATAGACCGATTGTAACAATCGGGCGGATGTGGATGTTCTTATAAACCGATTATCCTATATTTTCATCAAGAAAAAAAAAATATTGTGAGTTTATTTTGCCACAATCGAAAGATATCAAATGAGTATGGATCAAACTCATTTTCAGATTGAGTACGGTATTATACTCGTTTTGAGAATGGTTATGAAATCATACACATTATGAGATTTATTATGATCAAATAAAATAGTATGGAATCATACGCATATTGAAATTGAGTATAACCCCATATTCGGTTTGAGAATGCATATTCATACGCATTCTCAGATCGAGTATGATTTCATTTTTTAAAAAATCGTACCAACAATCGGCACATATAGAGGTTTATATCAGCTGATTCTGAACCGTAGTTCTTCATTTTTGATCATATTGGCCGATCATAACCTAAAAAACCTACAAAAAAAAATGGGCATTTTCTTTAACCAGAATCGGTCGATATGAATGTCCACATTAACCAATTCTGGGCTGATGTTCTTCAAAAACGAAGAACATCAAGAGCAATCGGCCGACGTGTATGTGCATATCAACTGATTGTTCAAAATCGACTAAATTTTTTGAAAGTTTTCAATTTTGAATATATAAGTGAATCAGAAACCTAATTAAAAGGAATGGCTTAATAGAAAAATGCCAAAAATAGTGGAACTAATAGTGATTTAGTTTAAGCTTGTAAGTTTTATAATAAAGGTAATTAATAGTTTCATCCGTTTGAGATATCCCTTATCCCTTATCTAGATGGGACACAAAATTGGATAGGCATAAACAAACCGGGTGGGCTTAAAATTAACCAGGCTTAAGACTTTAACCTACTGACTACAGCTCATTATTTTATTTTATTTTTGTTTTTTTTTGCAATATGATACAGTCATACAACCTATCTGTAATATTTGAAACTCGGAGATTTTAATCTTCTACGTAGTTTTCTTTTCAATATACCCTTTCTCTTTCAAGAAAAAAAAACAGAAAAAAATATTAAGAAAAAAATTGATCTTAATCCACAAATTGTCGCTTGATAAAAAAATTATACAACTTGCAACCTTCTACGCAACAATTAAGAAAACACTTTCAACAGCTTAACCCACGTGTTATGGCTCATTAGATTTTTTATACAATATGATACAACCTTTCTCACGTGTAAACAACTAGATGTCTAGAATGACAATCCTACTAGTGAACTCTCCCTTGCCGGTTCACTTACAAGATTGGTTATGTTAGAACACAGACAGACTAAACACACCATTGTAAGTAGAATGCCTAACTGACTGACAATCAGCAAAGCTTAATCAAACATTCTCAAGACGGATATGATATACATCACTTGCGTGGTAGCTTGGTGGCCATCTCACTGAACAGATCGGGTCTAGACTAGCTATTATCCTCTTGATAGAGATTTTCCATTTCAAAACGCTGAAAAAGATCTGACACCTATCCCTCTGTGCGGTAGGGATTGGGTTTTGAACCTCCTCATGGTTCCAGCTATAACTTGTAGTTTGGAAAAGTTCAGTTGCATCAACAGTATTGTGATTCTCCATGCTGACGCGATTAAGTAGCTCCTGCAATTGTTCGTCGAGTGAAAAATGGTCATCGTAAGGATTTGACGAACACACAATCTGAATTGCCGAACTGGATGCTTCATGTGAACCAAAAACTGCATCAACTCTTCCATCGTTCATTGTCCTTTGAGCTTCGTGTGAAGAGCTGATTAGCTGGTTATGTAGGGTGGTAGATACGTCAAAGTGCGTATGAGCATTAAAATTTACTTCGCTGGGATGCATCGCGTACCTGGCTCCCAAGTCATTGCCATACCCTGCATTAAATCCAGAGTTAGGGTATCAAGGTCTAGAACGAGAAGGTCAAAGTCTACTTCCTTGATAATCCAGTGTATGTTGTTAGAATTTAAAAGTGAATTTATTGTTTATTTATAAAAAAATGTTTGTTTACCAAAATTATCTTGATGGGACCAAAGAGTCACTAGCCTATATTGTGGGTGGAAATAACAAATCCACTTTTCACTTCTATGTGAATGAGAAATCTTTGGTTTGTCCCACATGGGATAAACCAAGGATGAAGTCTATCCATATTACCACAAAGGTTGCACCTAAGGGAAAGAACTTGTGCATTGGATATGGACTAAGGGAATGGGCTAGTGGGCAAAATCACACATGTGCGGTGCTTCGCACCGAAGGACGCGGACCGCTGATTTGCGGTGCTTGCGTGTGTTTTTTGCGTGAGCTGGCGTGTGTACGACGAATGCCCGGCGTGAGCTCGACGTGTGCGCAGCGTGTGCCTATCAAGACTTAATGGTTTTTTATTTTTTATTTTAAATTCCTATAATAAATATTAAAAAAACCGTTTTATTATTTATGGGAATTAAATAAAAAGATTTTTCATAAATACAATTTAAATTCCTATAATAAATATTAAAAACCGTTTTATTATTTATGGGAATTTTATGGGAATTAAATAAAAAGATTTTTCATAAATACAATTTAATTCTCTTCTCTCAAATTTTCCTATAAAAGCAGAAAAAGGATTTCATTTTTCCTTACCCCAGACGCAGCTTCTATCCTGTCGTCTTTTCCCCTCTTCTCGCTTTGTTGTGCGCACTAGATTTAATTTTTATCTTATTCTTCTGTTAAGTTCACAATGGGCCGACGAGTCTTGCTAACTGGGTTGGTATCAGTAGGTTTTATCCTGGATTCGATTTGTCAAATTTAAAGCTATAGCAACACTTTTCTAAAGTGTACCTGGCAAATATCGAGTTAAGGGCAGTCTGTTGAACAGGCGACTCCTCCTCTTTGTGCTTTGTGATTGTGATATTTGCGCTAACGTTAACAATTGTGAAGCTTCTGGTTTTTGGTTTGTTTTTCTGTTACAGGAATAATTTTTATCCAACAATCTTAACTCGATATTTGTTAAATTTGTAACAATGAAAACGAGAAATAATTGAGTGATATTGGTTATTGCAGAAATTTTAGGATTTTTTTCAAGAGGGTACGTAATTTCAGAGAAGTAGGACTGTAAATGGATTTTCCAATATTGCACTTCTGGGAATTGAGAATGGGTTACGAAAATTGGGTTTCTAAGAAAATAGAAGAGTAGATGGAAGGAGTCGTATTCTTTTTCTTTTCCGTCTTCAAAATAGTTCTCTGCCATTTTCTTTGCCATTTGCTGGGTAGAATTGTGGGGAAATCATTAAATCACCGAAGAAGAAAGGGAACCAGAAATCAGGAAAATAAAATAAAATAATAATAAATAAATAAATGGCTGATGATCCTGTGGTTTTGAAGATTTCTTAAAATCTTTTGTTAAATCCTGACCCTTTTCTTAACCCCCGTAGATAGATTCCTCATTCTTGGTTCTGTGTACAATGGTTTTTACTTGCCGCGGATGACAACACTTCACCAACGGAGTATATGTGTAGAATTAACTGCAAAAGTCAAAATTAATGGGAATTCAGAAATTTCCGATTGATTGATGATACTAATGATTGGATTGGGTTGTGCATAATGTGAGCCATCATGAAATTGAAACCGGGAAAAAAAAAAAGAAAGAAAAGAAGATATGATCGAAAGATAAGGCAGAAACACCATTAATGGTGATTAGTATCAGGGTTGGATCGCTCTCTTCTGGATGAACCGAAACTTTTCGGTTTTCTGTAGAATGGTAAATTCGGTTCTTTTCCACTGATTCAGATTTAGAATGAACCAAACTCATGCAATGTTCTTGCTTGTGGATTATCTATCAGCTCTGGAGTTTCTTCGTGCATTCCTTTATACTTACTTTGTGAATCCTTATAATCTGAATCGTCCACAGTTTTCTCACCGTGTAATAAGAGACAATTGGTTCCAACAGAAACGTCTGTCTCTGTTTGAGGAAGAACCCCAAAATCAATTGAAGAAAGGTTCTTTTCATGTAGTTTCTTCTTAAGCTTTTAAAGGCTGGAAACATCCTCTGTTCTTCAATTTCTTCAAAAAAAATGGAATTAGCACGAAGAGTCGAGTACGTTAGAGAAACCATTTATATTTGCAGTGAATTTGCAAATACCAGACGGAAGTGACGTTGGTCTATTGCCGGAAAAGAGTTGAAGATCAGAAAGAGAAAGGGAATCGGTCAACTTCAGATGGTGATTGAAGAAAACAAGGATGAATGGTTACAATGAAATAAAGAAACCGGAAAAGAAGATCGGTGGAGTCATTTGCTAGGGTTTATAAAAGAATCCATGAAAAAGACTATTCTGCCCTTCCTTCAAACATGTGGCACACATGCTTATCTAGAGTTTCCTTTATCTCTACTAATTGTGCTCAACAAAATTATAAGGGATGACTAAATGGACTTGGATACTCAATTTGGGTTGGGCTCGGGTTCAAAGTCATAGAAAGATGATCATCCGGGGCTTGTTCATTCTATTCGTTTTCGCCAGAGGAAGGTGTTCAATTCGTGTTTGATTATGAATCTGGATTATCTGCTTCTGGTGGTTTTCGGAGGCAATTTTTTTCTTGGTCGTTAAATTGCTGGAATTTTTGGAGGCAGTTTTTCTTGGTTGTTCTAAAGGAGCAACATAAACTGGGTAACAACGATAATCAGGTATGATTTATTAATTATAATCATAATATATTTTTTAATATATGAATCGTATACATGATGTCTTGAATTTATTAGAACGGTTAAAACACTAAATTTAACGCATAAATCAAGACAATTTTTATTCGCATAATAAAACGTAGTTATCATGCGCTAAAATGAATTCACATGGAGCATGCGTAGAGTTGATTATTTGATTATAAATAAATCATATTCATATTAAATTAGGTAATATTTTATAGAAATCGTGAGGATTTTATTTATAGAGAAATAAAATAAAATAATGCTAAATTATTATGAAAAATCAAAAGAACAAGTTTTTTGGTACAGTGTCTGAAGTCAAAGTGGTTACCAATGTGAGAGACTGGTGGGTAGACTCTGGTGCTACCAAGCATATCCGCGGAAACAAATATGTGTTCACCTCCTATCATAAGGTAGGGGAAGGAGAAAAGCTCTATATGGTAACTCATCCGCAGCACGGGTTGCGGAAAAAGGCAAAGTTGGGCTGAAGCTCAATTTTCGGCAAAACTCTCACACTGAAGAAATTGTTCATGTTCCGGACATCTGTAAAATTCTTGTATCTTGTAGTATATTAGATGATAAGGGTTTTTATGAAACTGGGAAAAATAGTGTAACTCAATGGAAAGAGTTATAAGACAGAGGGTTTTTATAAATTAGATGTAACCTCAATTTAATTAAATAAAATTGATTCCTTTTATATTTATGTGTCATTGAATGTTTGACATAGCAGACTTGGTCATATTATTCAATGATCAATCTGGCGAGCATAGGCTGCATTCCCAAATTTAATTTGGAAAGTAAACATAGAGTTTAAATATGTTTAAATTTAAAATATGCAAAAATGTCTTATAAGAAAAATGTTCAGGAAAAATTCTAAACCCATAGAATTAATTCCTCAGACCTAGTTGACTTGAACTCAGTTCAAACTAAAGGTGAAAATATAATCCATTAAGGAGATGATGAAGCAATGAATTAGTTCAGGACTACCTGCGAACTTGTGGGGGGAGGCCGTCCTCTCAGTTTGGTATATCCTGAACAAAGTACTTATTAAAAGATCAGATATATCTCCAACTGAATTATAGAAAGGTAGACAACCCTTTTATGCATACTTCATAAATGTGGGGGGTGCTTGGCTAAGATTTCTATCCCTCCACCTAAGAGGACAAAGATTTGACCCAAAACTGTTAGTTGTGTCTTCATAGGATATCCTAAACACAATTCAGATTATATGTTTAGGGTTGTGAGTTCTGATACTTCAGAAATTGATATGAATACCGTTAAGGAATCTAGGGATGTTGTGTTCTTTGGAAAAAATTATTTTTCCTTGAAATATGAATATCTCATGATATGTGTTGATCCCCTAGATGTCCTTTCTACGTGTCACCCTCTACTTCTATAGGAAGATGAAGTTGAGTCTTGAAGAGACAAAAGATTTAGAATAAAGAAATATTTAGTGCATGAAAATTTTGATCATGTAATGATTTCTAGTGGGTTTAAAATAAATGAATATGACAAGTATGTTTACACTAAACTTGTGAATGATACCTGTGTGATTGTATGCTTGTATGTTGATAATCTGATTATACTGGACACAACCATAGATGTAATTTATTCCACTAAGAACATGTTGAATGAGACCTTGACATGAAAGACTTAGGTCCCTCAGATGTAATCTTAGGGATGAAAATTAGAAGAGAGTCTAATAGATATAGTCTTAGACAATCTCATTACTTTGAATCTGTACTTAGAAAATATAACCAGTTTGATATGAGCATTGGGATGCACTTTTAGAGTGTTAAGGTACCAAAAATACACTCTAAACTTTGTTTGAGTTATAAGAGATACTCTGCATTCCTTGAAAGACATTGTAATGCAAACTGGATAGCAGACTCAGAGGAGTCTAAATCTACGAGTGGATACGTTTTCACTCTAAGATGTGGATCAGTGTCTTGGAAGAGTTCCAATCAGACCTGTATCGCTCGGTCCACTATGGAATCCGAGTTTATTGCATTAGATAAAGCAGGAGAGGAAGCCCGCTTGGCTAAGATATTTTTTAGAAGACATTCCTCTCTGGCATAGGCCTGTGCCAGTTATATCTATACATTGTGATTGTCAAGCTGCAATTGCTAATGCTAAAAACAGCAATTATAATGGAAAATCCATTTATATTCGGAGAAAACACAATTCTCTAAAACAACTAATCTCGAATGTCGTTATTTCTGTTGACTTTGTGAGGTCTAAGGAGAATATCGCGGATCCTTTGACGAAAGGCTTGTCCAAGGAGATAGTTAGTAATGCATCGAGGGGGATGGGACTTAAGCTCATCAATTAAAACTTGCCATGAAGGATACTCAACCTTGCTGACTGGAGATCCCAAGATCAAGGTTTTGAATGAGACAACTAATTTGTGGTGGGTAAAAATTAAACACTATCAAAGAATTATTTTCTCTGTCCCTTCCCTATGGTGTAGACGTGATAGTGTGACTGCATGTGAGGATGACTTATAGTAAAGTCTTAATGAGTTCTATAGTTTCAATTTAAGATTGAAATGGGGTGTAGCAGTTAACACTCTTGATAGAACTCACTTATCTGAATGAGGAAGTGGGTCGCTTCCTATGAGAACTGAGCTGATTCTCTAGAGCATTCTGAGAAACGGGATATGTCCAGGGCCAAAACGGACACAACGACGTGAACTTAACAACAATCTTGAGAGATATCTCGCGTAAGGAGCTATTGAAGAACTACACCAAACGATGGCAGTTCAAGACATCGCGTTCACTGTCCATCAAGTAGTTCCGGTACTTCTCACTAAGCAAAGCTTTAATTCCATATGGTCACCTATTGCTTAAGAGGTATTTCTCGTTTTCCGGTTTTCTGATTTATCGCCTTCTTCATTCATGTGGGGGATTGTTAGAATCTAAAAGTGAATTTATTGCTTATTTACAAAAAATTGTTTTGTTACCAAAATTATCTTGATGGGACCAAAGAGTCACTAGCCTATATTGTGGGTGGAAATAACAAATCCACTTTTCACTTCTATGTGAATGAGAAACCTTTGGTTTGTCCCACATGGGATAAACCAAGGATGAAGTCTATCCATATTACCACAAAGGTTGCACCTAAGGGAAAGAACTTGTGCATTGGATATGGACTAAGGGAATGGGCTAGTGGGCAAAATCACACATGTGCGGTGCTTCACACCGAAGGACGCGGGCCGCTGACTTGCGGAGCTTGCGTATGCTTGCGTGTGTTTTTTGCGTGAGCTGGCGTGTGTGCGACGAGTGCCCGGCGTGAGCTCGACGTGTGCCAGCATGTGCCTATCAAGACTTAATGGTTTTTTATTTTTTATTTTAAATTCCTATAATAAATATTAAAAAAACCGTTTTATTATTTATGGGAATTAAATAAAAAGATTTTTCATAAATACAATTTAAATTCCTATAATAAATATTAAAAACCGTTTTATTATTTATGGGAATTTATGGGAATTAAATAAAAAGATTTTTCATAAATACAATTTAATTCTCTTCTCTCAAATTTTCCTATAAAAGCAGAAAAAGGATTTCATTTTTCCTTACCCCAGACGCAGCTTCTATCTTGTCGTCTTTTCCCCTCTTCTCGCTTTGTTGTGCGCACTAGATTTAATTTTTATCTTATTCTTCTGTTAAGTTCACAATGGGCCGACGAGTCTTGCTAACTGGGTTGGTATCAGGAGGTTTTATCCTGGATTCGATTTGTCAAATTTAAAGGTATAGCAACACTTTTCTAAAGTGTACCTGGCAAATATCGAGTTAAGGGCAGTCTGTTGAACATGCGACTCCTCCTCTTTGTGCTTTGTGTGATTGTGATATTTGCGCTAACGTTAACAATTGTGAAGCTTCTGGTTTTTGGTTTGTTTTTCTGTTACAGGAATAATTTTTATCCAACATATGTATGGTCAGATATTTAGTGATGCCGTGCATTCTGCTGTCATTAATATTTGAGGGAAGTGACACCAACAATTTGCATTTCTAAAGTAAAATAACTCCTGCGATCAAAACCCTATAGAAAATACTTTCTTCTTCTTAAGTTTCAAACTTACCACTTCTTAGCTACGATGAATGCAATCAGAGGAATGACTTTAAGACGATTTACCAGTAACACTGAAGCCTGAAGCTAATAAATGTTTCAATGGAGAAGCTGAAACAGAACGCAGACATTCCTGATCACTGGAGGCAGGACAATCTTGCCTGCTTACTAGAATATCTGATGGAGAGGCGGAAAGGTTGCTCTGCTCAAAAACCATAAGTTCCTCGCAATCATACTCTAGGACATGAATCCAATTGTCATACGCCTTCTTCACCTGTATGTCCAAATAAACCTGAAAATGCCAAAACTTTCTATTAACATTCAAATTTCTCCAACTACTGTATGTTCTTTTATGGCCTGATCTAAAGTTGAAATCAATTACAGTCTTATGCAAATGGAAGAAAATGGTACATCATTATCATTAAGAATAATAGCAGGCTGTTTTTACTTACAAAACCAGTGGACATGAAAAAAATCAAGAGTATTTCAGTCGTTATTTCACTACTTGGATATTTCCATACAAGCATCTAAGAAGAAACTTAGATCACAAGTAGTATAGTATCATTTACAATCAAGTGTTGCGTATCAAATATCATTTATATGCTTCCATGATTCACATCATTTAATTGCATCATGAAGATATTAGCTGGGGGTATCAGTTTTGCAATTTTGACTGAAACTTTGGAATGTCTCTTGCAGGATGAAAGCAGAGTATTTTGGTGGAAAGTCAGGAATTCAATAATGACAGATAAACTGGAAGAATCCAGGAACACCAATGGAATTTTATAGAAACACAAGAAAGAGAATATGTTAAGTATTACTAAGAAAAGAACTGACCTTCTGACTATCCGAAAGAGAATCAGTTTGAACTGGATGATACTGTCCACAGGAAATAAGACCACTCAAATTATATATTCTGTTCAAAACAACTGCAATGTTCTTAGAATCATCAACATAGAAGACATGTTTTTCTGCTCAGTTTGCAAGTCTGCGCATGCTTTACAAGGCCGTCCCACACATTCTTGGACATTTGAAGGTTCTAGAACCATAAATAACGGACATAGAGGAATACATTTCTTAAACAATTTCCATAGAATTGATGTCTTCAGTTCCAACTTCTAATAGAGTTTCAGAAACAAACATCAGCATAACAAAATGTACAACAACATGAGATTACAAATTCTTAATTTAATGTGCATCAATAGATAGAGTAACTAATAATCCAAATAAAAGTTGATATGCTTTCACTTCGCAATCTCTCTGAATGTCTAACAACATGGCGGAGAAAATCTTCAATGGTATAGATTCCGTACATATTCAGCCTCTTGTGGAATTGTCCATCCTTAGCAATCTTTTTCAATCTCCAAACCTCATCATTCCATGTTGGTTCGTAGGGTTTCTCGTATACTGAACAGAAAAAGGAAATCAACATTTAATGTATTATTATAAACAATCAAGGACTGAAACAGCAGATCTGAAACCTACCTTTTCCCCACTGATCTTTCACTTTAAAGGCATTTGTGCTTCCCTCTACAATGTGTAGGCCCTGGCAATAACCATCAGCAACTTTTGCTCCCACCTTGAACATCTTGTTAGGAGTCCAGCTTGAGTTGTCCGTGAAGATGAGATTCCCTAGCTTTCCTGCACCTTTTCTCAGCGTCACCTGTAAATCCCCAATTAGAAGGAGTCCTCTTCCTTTGTGCTCTTTCACAATGCAGTTTGTAAATTCTTCTTGAGTCCAGTTACCGGTGCATTTGTCGTTGAAATCCCCTTGAAGCACCACTATATCTAGTTTTGCGGAGGATTCTGGTCCAGATGTTACAACATTGCCTGTGTTTGCATCAATTAGCTCAACAAGGACCAAGGAACCTTATTCTCCCTTTACTTCCTCTCCAGCAAACAGGGAGAGGGCCAACTTAGACTTGAAATGCAGCTTCAGGTTCCTCTCATCAGACCGTTTAATTGGTTTTGGGGACAACCTGCTATGTCTAATGGTTAGATAAGCAAACTTTAGATGCAAAATGCTTCACTGGAAATTAGTTATGAAATTAGAACAATGACTTTACAAAGATAAAGATCAGTCGAAGTCTAGATACATGCATGAAGATCCACAGTTTCCCCAAAGTTTAGTTGCCTCTAGCTTTGCAAATTCACGCCGAACTTCTTCAGCTACCTATTTGTGATACCAATAATTATTTTAAAATTATAAGTAAAAATGAACAAACAAAAATAGCTAAACAGAAAAACGAATGAAGCTACTGAGTGACATATAAGGGATAGCAGTATCAGAAAAATAAAATAAAAATGAAGTCGAAGGCACCAAAGCGGGTCGTGTGATCCATGATCACAATAATAACTATGTCTCATTCACACAAAACAATATATGTATTCTTGCTTATCTTACATTTTTATGAATCATAGGCTCCAAGACTGTACGAATCATTGGCTCCAAGATTGCTACGAGTTGTTCCAGACTACTCTTCTTGAAAGACTTCACAGTCACACTGCACAGACAAACTACCTCAATAAATTTAATCGCTTGAAACATGACTATTCAATTTGCCAAACTGATGTGTTCAAAAAGTAGGCATAAGACCGGTAATCATATAAATGTACATTTTAATCTGTCATACAAGCAGAAGTCATTAGTTAATACTTTATATATCATTGCCAATCTGTTGTAATATTTCTGCTACAAGTACTGACCTGCGACAATTATAAAAACTCCTAGTTGTGTTTTATAACCATCCTATAAAAATTACAGCTACTGCACTAAAGGATCAGAAGTATTTCACTACAAATACAAAGTACGGTCATACATACATATATACCAGTAGACAATTATAAAACTCCTATTCTCTATTCGTGTACATGATCTATAATGCTATAAATAGGATGTTATAACCTCAAGGGTCTAAATTCAAAGGGGTTTTTGGGACTAAATTTCATGTAAATGGAAAGCATAAAAGAGGTAAAGGGTAATTCTCATATCTATTAGCTAGTATTATCATTTAAAGTTTTGAACTCAAATTCTCTTGATAACAGGATATTTCCTTGCTTCAAAAATAAATAAATATATATTTCTTCAAACAATTTTAATGTTTAAGCGCCAGAGAAACAAAATAAATAAAATATAGATTACCTAGCTCGTTTCTTTGTAGGCTGACCATCTTCAGACTCATTCTGATCCAACCCACGTTTCGTCTTCGCCATTATTGAAATCTGATCACTTTGTGTGCTAATTTGTATATTTGTGCGACTGTGTATGTGACTCTATAACTGAAGTCTGAAGCCATATATATAGGTTTTAGAAGTACTTGAAAGAAGTTTCAGTAAAAAATCTTACAAAACCTAATATATTCAAACGCGTTTGATGTACGAAAGCTTTGGTAATCAGATGATGAATTAAATCCATAATAGCACAATACATTCGCAATATACCTTAATCTGAAATTAGGATTTGTGGTTAAACTTTTTTTTTCTTTTTTTTTTAATTAGTTTTCAAAGTAAAAGAGTAACTATACGTCTATACCCCACAATACCGAAAGTCGTTGAGTTGAGAAACATTCTGATTGACTTTGTCTACCCCAAATCTATTTATTTTATAGAGGATGTCTTAGGGTGTTTTGGCTCCTAATTTGGAGGGAGTGCTCATGATGTTCAAAAGATCACTTGCTCCTAAGGGACTGCTGCTGCTGCTAACTCTCATGGACGAATATTTTTCGCTTCATTTCTTCGCCTCTAAATGTCACTTGTTGCCTTGTGTTAGATCAGTCTTCCAAGTTCAAGTTGGTTGTGACCTTAACATTTGGAATGAATCATGGAAGCACATGTTTTTTAGAGCATCTTCAGTAGTGTATAGATATTTATTCTATTGGAGATCTAAAAAACATATATTTAATAACATAGAATACAATTAAATTTTTTGTTTTAATAAACATCTCCAGTGGTTGTATCCACATCTATTTTGATATATTTGTCACTTATTTATAGAAAAAATAATTTAAAAAACAAAAGCAAAAACAAACTAATGACTGTGTATGGATGAGAGTTTCCAAAAACCCATACTCTCCTCTAAACACAAACTACCATATTTGATTAAACTTTAGTTATCCAACAACCACTGGAGAAGTTTTTTTTCATTTAAGAATTTTTAAATCCTAGATAGCATCAATAGTTTTAGAAATCTATATTCTATTGGAGATGTTCTTATGATTTAGGATGTAAAGTTTTCAAGTGATCGACCATTTGAAAAAAAGTGTTTAATGACTGGATTCCAAAACTGTCAGATTGAGCGCCAAGTAACTTGATGATGTCATATTTTAGATTCCATGATATCTTCCAAGGAATTGTGAAAGCCTTTGAAAGATGTGTTGATATATTTTTACTAAATATGAATTTCTATTAGTTTTTTTGTGTTAGTAATACAGACAGGTCCAAACACGTCTTTTCTATTTCAAATTTGAATGCAAACTTAAAAAAAATGAAGTAACCGTTTTGTTGTTTGAAACCTGTAAGTGCACAGATAGTTTGACATGGTTTGTTCAAAGATACATTTCTCTTCCATGTCAAATAAAAAGTTTTATTTCTTATGATTGATGCTGATTCTCAATGGATGTGTCTCTTTAACTGGTTTTGAAACGATGTGAAATCACTTATAAAAAACCATGTTGTATAGGATTTCAAATATACTCTTCTCCCCCCTGTTGTATTATTGTATACTTTATGTCAATTGATTAACTAAGCAATACAAATAGTAGTGTTCTTGTTCTATATTTGGTACATAAATAGAGAACTATACAAAGAGTCTGGGTTGTTGTATCTTGGAAGCTGCGCGACCAAAATCTGCTGCAGTGGGTTTATTTCCGCAGAGGCGCTAATAACTTTAAAGATAACGATATTATGCGCAACTCAACCCAGATTTATTTATAGTATTTTTCAATCTTCCTTAGTTGTTTACAAGCTATTTTACTAACAAGAGGCATCTTGGAACCATAAAACTTCATCTTCCACGTTGTCCTTAGATAAAATGGTATGATGGTATTGGTAATACTGACTGAAATCGACCAAAACTAAGAGTTTTATGTTTGATTAAGGTGTCTCCATCCTTCGTCATATCAAAATTGCATACAATATACGTTTGTGACATTTTCATGTCGAAATGATGTAATTAAAATAAATTATTGTAATAGTAATTGGCTAAGTATATCTTGGTATGTAGTATATACATTCGTCAAAATTATAATCTCAAATTAACAAATGTAATTTTTTTTTTGAATAACCCATAGATGATTGACTTTGATATTCTATCTGATATCCCCCTCCCGGGTGGATATATGTAATAATTAACAAAATGAATTTACAAAGGAACTTTATTGTCTATAACAACACTCATGCATTAGTTATCGAGACCAGGCCGGTCCTCAAGTTTGTGATGCCGAAAGCAAATTTTAAAATATTTGCCAATTAGTCTAATTTATGGACCAATTCACCATATTTTGACTATCATACATTATCTATTAGTTTAACTGGAGTAAAATAAGTATGTTATGCTAGTATGTTGATAAAAAAATTCGACAAAGATACATTTTCTGCATAACCATGTGCGAAGAAAATATGGATTTAATAAAAATGAATCTATATGGTGTTTGTAAGTTTTGATGTCTCTTTTGATTATGAAACTAATGAAATGGGAACTGGTTTGGTTATTTATGATCATGCAGGTTAATGCAAGGGAGTTAAAGGTTACTAAGAAAATAAAACACTAGACCTTGAGGAGGCGGAGTGCACATCAGTCAACGAAGCACATTTTTAAGCCAAATCAATGAATATTAACAATACCCAAACAAAACCATATGCAAAAGTAATGACTGTCAACTCCATCACTGCTAGCACTCCTCTAATCATATGTGAAAACAAATGATTCCAGAAAGAAATAAAATAACTTCAATTTTTTGTTTTCAGTTTTATCAAATTTCTTATATAAGTAGAGAGAATAATGGTATTGTAGATGCTACTTCCAAGCATTGTAGGAAGGAAAAAATTAATATATAGGAGTATAGTAGTTTCTCTCCTTGGATTGCTAGTCTACTATCTCTAGAGAATCAATATGTAATTCCTTCATGATTTGCTTTAATAAAATTATTATTCTTATGAAAGAAGAAAAACCCTAAGAAATCCAACTATCCTTATTACCTTGAAGTTTGGACGACTGCACGAGAATTGCAGTATCAACGAGATTAACAATCGCATTAATGGCTTCACTAGTTGTTCCAATAATTGGGATAAAAGATGTCGTACGAGTATCTTGTGACTTATTGGCATCATCTGATTCTGCACCTAATGTTTGACGAACAGATACAAGGTAACTAATATTTTACTTAAAAATATTCCATTAAATTGCAAATTTTATAGTTTGATCCAAAATCAATAGTTAGAAAGGAACTTTCATTCCCGGGATATTACTCCCTCTAACCCTGAAAAACGGGTATTTTTATTTTAAAATTTTGTCCCAAATTAAATGATACTTTCCGTTTTTATGTGAAATTTTTCCAAGACAACCATTTATAATGATTAGAGCTTCTCCAATGGTAAATGTGAGCGTTTCATAGATAACACCCCATATAAGACACCTTTAGAATTATAACCTATATATATCGTTACAAATTGCCTAAATACAAGAGTAGAAAATAGACATCTCCAACCCATAAGTTATAAAAAATTCTTTATATGTGTCATTTAATGATTGATTAAAATCATTTCTATTTTTATTTTTGAATTTATGTTAGTAAAATTTGATGAGTTGGAGGGGAAGACATCCTTTAGGTGAATGTCTAGAACTTGACATTCACATAGAGGATGTCTAATCAAATCTAGGCCATGTCATCCACAAATTGTTTGAAGAGGTTAGGGTTGGAGAAAGATTTTAGGAAAAATGAAAGTGTTTCCTATGTGGATTTTGACTTTTTCTCTCATACATATTCCATTGGAGAAGCTCTTAGCGTGTTTATTCTAGTGAGTGTATATAATTTGGTAGTCATGTTTATAATCATTGCGTAAATCTTTTAAGACCATGTGATATTCTTTTACTACAATCTCCTTTATAACGATTAGTGTTGTTAAATTTTTATTAGTAAATGTATATAATTTGGTAGTCATGTTTATACTTGTTGCGTTTCTTATGCTTGTTTTAATAAATTCTCTTGTATTTTTTGTATTTTACGTTTGTTTTGAATTTTATATGTATTTTGGAGTCACATGGAGCAAAAGAAGATAAATTGAAGCCTAGGACGTTGTTCGGAGTCATTGGATGTCTATGGGTGTAAAGCTACGGAGCACATAGCCTCTAATGCATCAAAACTGAAAATTACTACGGGGCATCCGAGTTTACAAAGCAAACAGAGCATTATTAGGGGGAAACCCACTATCTTATAAAGGTGTGTTAAAGGGAGTCAAATGCTTGTTTATAAAGGCATATGCAAGGTTGGTAAGGGCCACCTCCCTCTTATATCTATCCTAAAGCTAGGTCGAACAACAAACAACATATGGTTTCTCCTCGCTGAACCAAGAAGGTGTATTTGCTACCGAATTTCTAACGCCGGCAACCAAGTGTTTAAGAGAGTAGAGAAGATCACGGAATTGTGACCGGAAATTTAGTTGAAGAGTAGGTTTTAACTGCTTCTGTGAAGATGGACTCGTATCTCTGATGGTTTGGATTGAAGAAATACTGGGTTTGTGTTGCTTCAGTGAGGATCTGAATTTGCCGAGAAATATCACGTGAAGGAATTGAATTGGAATATGGAGTTCGATGAGTTATAATGAGTTTGAGATGATGGTGGTGCTGTTCGTGGTGATTTTGATGAATTGTGAAGGGTTTATGGATGTTGAATATTGGATTTTGTATTAATTGATTTTGCAGGAACTTTGAGGAATTAGAAGTTGTAAAAGCTTAAAGCCACAACGACCATGTAATGGCTGTACTCGGTGATTAGAGAAAAAAAAGAGAAGAGGCTTATGGGTTTTGAGTTACGGCTTGAAGAGAAGAATGAGATTGGTGAAGACTCAGGTGGGTTTTATTTCTATTACAACAAACATGGAAGAGCTATTATGGTAAGAAAAACAGGACATGGAAGAATTAACGTAAAGAGGAGTTTGCTGTGGTCGTTGTTGGCTTGTGATTGAATTTTGAATGAATGAGTCTACTTTGAAATGTTGTGAATGGTTGCAGGGAAGGAGGTATTGATGATGGAAAACGCCAACTGAACATGCCGGAATGACCATCAGAAAACGCACCTAAGGTGTTTGTTAAATTGCAAGGAGAACTGCCGTGAGCCCGTGAGTTGAGAAGAGTAACAGGCTTAGCGATGGACTGGGCTTAGCAAAATTTTCCGTCAGTTTGGTCAGTTTCTGTTAGCTTGACAAGTTTGCTGATTTTTAAGGAAAGCCGTCTATATTGCCTAGACATGGAAAGTTAGGTTATAATCAGTGTAGTCCATATCGGCCGGTATATCGCGGTTTTACCAGTTTCGGTCGAAAAGCGAGACGAAATCCGGTATACCGGTAAACGGTATTTGACCGAAAATATCGGCCGGTATGGACTGTACCGGTACAATCGTTCTTTTTTGTTTTTTTTATTTAAAAGAAAATAATACAAAAATAATTTATTTTTGTTTTAGGGTTTTCAATTGTTACTCATATTTTTTATGATATTTTAAAATTATATATGCATATGATAATATCTATAATTAATCTAATGATCTTAAAATTGTAATATCTTTGTTTAATTAGTATTCTAGACGATAAACTTTGAAGTTGTTCTTGTTTCTTTTGTTTTTCCAGTTTGAACTTTGTATGAAATCTATGGATCTATATATTTTGGATGAATACTAGTTTATCTTTTTAAACTTTGTGAAAAAATGTTTGTTATAACGTATTAACATATATTTATAGTTATAAAATGTAAACTAGTATTTTTTCATAAAATTATAGGTATAAAATATATGCATCGATATTCCACCGATATTTAAACCGAAATTTTCCCGGCGTACCAGTGTATCGCTCTCGACCGGTACGAACCGAAGTCCGGTATGGTACAACCTTGGTTATAATTGAAAAGAGACTTTTATTCCAAAAGGGATTCTACAAGGGAAAAGCTATAAGAGCAACTTTAATAAAAAGGAGATGTGGTAGACACATTTTTGTATCTAAATTGTGCTCAATTCTCTATTTTGTTAATGCTTGATTTTATACTTATTATGGGTTTTTATGTCTTTGTAGGTATTTTTGAGAAATAAATATTTATAGAAAAAATCGGCTCAAAAAGTTGTTAAAGGCACCCATGAAAATTACTAAGGGCACCCAATAAAATTGATAAAGGCACCCACCAGTTGGATTATGGGCATCCCTCTTTCAAATTCAAAAACCGAAAATGGCGGGAGATATTCTTTACGTGAGAAAAATGTCTGAGTTGTTTCAAGTGCGAATTTTAAGGGATTTTGGGGTGATTCTGAGTTGCCCAAATGATGAAACAATCAAAGAAGGTTACAACACGTCATTCATGAGTGATTCACTCGTGACAATTGGCTGAAAAAATTCAAGTTCTTATCTGAAAAGGATAACTCTCCTTGTTTGTGATTAACACGTAATTGAAGTTTGATTTGGACTCTTCTTTGAGTCCTTATCGGTTAAGAAAGGTTTCTAGGGTTAGCTGATCCTATAAATAGCAAAGAATATCAAGAAATAAATCATCCAGGATCGAAAAGAAAAATTCCGGGAAGAGAGAGAAATTCTGCTGGTGGAAGTATACGAAGAACATAAGGCTCCAGAGAACTGTCATTTTCGTCGTTGCTTATTCTTTCATAATTCAGCAACGGCCAGAGTCCGTACTTTATTTCTGTTCTCTTCAGCCACACAGAGAACATATTCTGTAACGCTTATATCCGTATCAAATTTCTGTATTCTTTTTCTTTCTTCATTGTAAACACTTTTTGAGCTATGAAAAATTATTTTAAGAGTGTTTCCAACATGATGAGCTAATAACCATTACTGGGCGACGGAGGAAGCTATTTTTTCAATAATAAAGTGATAATTCTTATTTTATTTATTTTTTGCAATTCTTTTACTATTATTTGTTTTGAATTAAAATTGGAAAAAATGGTTTTTATCAATTAGTTGTGTTTTCTTTTGATGAGTCATGCTGAGCTTAGAGCTTTTGATGTCTCATGCTTTCGATTTACAACTATTATTTTGAAAACCTAACTTTGATATATTTTGGATAAACTGAATATACGAGTTACAAGATTTTTATCACTTGAAAAATTGGCTAATGGTGGAATCCTTAGTCTCAGTCCTTCCCATAATTTGAAATCAATTTTACTTTAATCTGTATTATTTTTAGTTATTAAAAATTAGGTTTAAAAATTGATCTTTACAAGTCTGAATATCGAACCTTTTAAAACTACATCAAGATGTCTAGGTTTTCATCTAGTTTTCTTCTCACCTCTTCTACTTCTGTTTGTAGGTTTGCTTGGGAAGAATTCTCACATCTAGGGTTTGCAATTTTATTTCTTGAATTCGATTTTGTGATCCAATAATTATGAGTAGTTAATTTTATTGTTGGTTAGGGAATAGTTGAATTTTACAATCCAAGATTCTTGAATTAATACATTAGTTTTGTCTTAATATTATCGATTATGATTCACTATAAATATCTCATTGACTGATTGTTTGTTTAGTTATGTTGCAAATTGATTGAACTCACATTCATATCTATAGCTAATTTAGGGTTTATTCTACGAAAGTGATACTCCTTGAATACAAGTAACATAAATATGATTATTGCTTGTAGTGATATATCCTAGTAATCATATGTGAATCAATGATATTTGTTAAATTGAATTAGTGCGCTTTCCACGTTCAATTGCATTGATTAGCCTAATTTCATGAATCTTAATGCTCCTCGGGAATTAAACTTGATTAGTGCTTTTTACACGTTAGGTTGTTCTCTTGGTAGAATTCATATTCGCATCTTTTTAATGTGTTTCTTGATGAATTAAGGAAATTTGCGGGATATTCTTGCGATCAAGGTATTCTAGGGATTTTGATAAAACGAGATTAAATATCAATTCTAATTATTAGAATGAGAACATGTTTTCTTAGCTTTCCTAGTTAGTTTATTTATTTTCATTAAATCTGAAAATCGCCCGCCTCCCCCTTTTACATAAGATTTCGAAACAATATAACATCCAAGACCTCCTCGTGGGATCTTACCCTTGCTTTATAATAAATCATAAGTAGTGAGAAAGTAATAAATAATTTTGACGTGCAGACGACCACATCAATACGTATGTGTGCTAAAATTACGCACAACCGAAATACATCCACCTCGTTCTTTTATAGTTAAAAAACTTTGTAGATCGTGATCAATTGAGTCAACTTAGTTTTAAAAAAATCGTTGAATCACCATTTTGCTAAGGAAATCTAATATTTCTTTCTTTATTTCCTCTTTTATTCATCTTATTTTCCTTTTCTTTTTGTCTTTCAGTTATTTTCCTACTGGCTAATCTTTTTTTATTAATCCATTTTCATCCAAGTTTTATGACTAACTAATTTTATTGTTTCTCCCTAGGTGTTTCTGAGTTTTCATCCTATAATGGTGTTTGCCTACCGTCCATTGTTGGATAAAACGTTTGCAGTTGTTGTTGTAGTGTTTGTGGAAGCAATCATATTCTTGAATTTCACTATTGCTACTCGAAGTTGGACAAAATCTAGCTAGTTTAGTATCAACTCGTCAGTCAAATTTTTTAAAACATATCAAAGGAAAAAAGTTGTGTTTCTTACGCGTTTTTTTTTGTTTTAAAAATACGTTATAAATTTAAACCCATATTTCTTATTCTCTCTCTAGAGCACTTCAAACTCCATTCTTTCCATATTTGTAGTTGATTTTATCGTTATTATCCATCCAATCATGTTGATAACTCATATATCACTAAAGGGGAGAATCAAGTAATCACTAGTCACCTCGATCTTACAAACTCATATATCATGTATTCTCTTGTTGCTCAATTTTATTTACATCAATTACCCTACAATTACCATTATATTTCTCAATTACTGCAAAGAATGAAATCTCTCTTAAAATATATGTGGTTATGGAAATAAATATACTAGAACTCATCTCAAGAAACTCAATAGATCCAATGACCCTTATGACATATTTCTAGACGATACCAAAAATCAATTTAAGAAAATGAATAAATTCATAACACCACTTAAGTTTTCAAACTCCTATCTGTATGAACCAAATGGTTATTCTAGAGGCATTTGCTTACTTTGGAAGGATGTCGTTGATATTCAAGTTGTTGATAGTAACTTGAATACCATCAACTGAAAAGTTAAAATTGATACAATAACTCAATTATCTCTGATTGCTTTTGTTTATGACGCTATTAATGCTAATATGAGGGATTCTCAGTGGTGTTACTAATAGGAAATCGCTAGACAAACTAACTTCCATTGGTTGGTAATTGGTGATCTGAACTTCATTATTGGTCAGAATAAAAAACAAGGTGGTAATATTGCCACTGACTCTGAAAATGAATCTGTAAAGGCTCTTATGAAAAACTGTGGTTTAACGAACATCCATTTTGTAGGTAATATCTTCACTTGGTTTAATAGGAGACATGAACATGATCTCATTTTAGAGAGGCTTGTATGGGACTAGCTTCCATGGATTGGTCAGATAATTATCCTAAAACTATTGTATACCATCTTCTCCCTATTGTTAGTGATCATTGTCAAATTGTTTTAACTACTAGAATATAGCCTACAAACCCTTTAGATTCAATATGTATTGGTTAAGAGATAATACCTGCAAGGAATTAGTCAAGACTAACTAGAACATCGATATTCCTGGTTCACCAGCATTTAGACTTACCATAACCTTGTTTTCTACTAAGAAAGTTTTATGAAACATGAACTATTCTCACTTTGGTGATGTTGCACTGTTTTATTAACTTAAGGCCAAACTTGTTAACTGGTATGGTATTGATGACAGTTTATGTAGGAAGAGAGGTAAAAGAAGAATCTCTTAAATTTGGGGCCAGAAACACTACTTACTTCCACAATAATTACAAATTAATTTAGAAAGAGGAGAACTCATATTGAAACTTTCCAAAATAATATGGGATTTCGCTGAAATAAAGAGATGAAATTGCTTTTGAACTTAGATCTCATTTCTACAAGATTAGTAGAACCATTAATCCCTGACCCTTCTACTTATTTGAATTACATTAATCCTTGTGAAATTGACATCGATAATAATATGTTAATCAAATGTCCCGCTGCCGGTAAAGTCAAACATGTCATTTTCAATATGAAATCCTGGAATACACCTGGTCCAGACGGTTTTCCTCCAAGCAAGGAAATGTGGAACACTATAGGGATGATATATTTTCTATGGTTCAATATTTTTTTCCAATCCAGACATCTTCTTAAGCAGTTAAACCACAACTTTATAACCCTCATACCCAAGAACAATAATCCTAAAAATGGTTCTGAATTCAGACCAATTAGCCTCTGGAATATTGCTTATAAGGTTATAAGTAAACTCCTAATTGATAGACTCAAGACCTTACTTGACAAACTGATCACCTCTTATCAAACTGTTTTTCTCTCTGGTAGTTTAATAACTGATAATATTATTATAACTCATGATCTCATTGATACCACGAGAAAATACAGGTTAACTAATGGTTGTGGTTGTCAAGTTGGATATATCAAAAGCTTTTGACATGATTAAATGGAGGTTCTTGTTGGCTACTATGAAAAATCTTGGTTTCTATAGTGAACTGTGAATGGTACAAGATGATAGAGCAATGTCTGTTTACTGTCTTTACATCCATTTTGTTTAATGGATCCCTAAGTAATACTTTTTTCCCCCAGAGAGGCTTTAGGCAGGGAAATCCCATATTTTCATGCCTATTTATACTTTGTATGGACTTTTTTTCTTGAACTTTAATTTTAGCCGAGAGAAACAAACATATCCATGGAATCAAATCCAATAAACACTTCCCAGATGTTTCCCACCTTTTCTTTGCATTCGATTGTTTGTGTTTTACTAAAACAAGTTAATATGAAGCTAGACACCTGTAGCGCCCCAAAATCCACCTACTTAGAAATATAAGAACCATTATACATTCTGAGGCATTAAAGATCTAACACATCTAATTAAACACTCAATTAGAGGTTCTAAATAAATATTTAACCCAAATCTAAAACCCTCTCTAATTTTATTATACAAGAATACCTCTCAGATGATACATATACAATAGTGAGTAGATTTTCAAATAGGATAAAATATCAAATAGATGAAGTAACCACTAACACATTCGATTTCTCTATGCTTCCAATCCTGAAGGATTATTGTCACGAGTACTACCTTATCTTCCTCTGAAACTGAAAGTGGAAATTTAGTAAGCACATCATCCCGAAGGGTGCCCAGTGGAAATAAATACAATATTCATGTAATCATTAACATGCTTAGCAGTTCTACGAAAATATAGTTAAAGTAAAGAAAGCAATGTAACACCTTTTACACGAAGCACTCAACACAACATCATATATATAACATTTCATGAAAGAAAAGTTATTCTAACCCCACCTCCTCGAATATTGCGTACCATAATAACAATATTCGTGAAAGACCACCACCAGATGATTTACTGTTTCTACATCCATTTTGCTTAATGGATCCCTAAGTAACATTTTTTCCCTCAGGGTGGCTTTAGGCAGAGAGATCCCATATCTTCATACCTATTTATACTTTGTATGGACTTTTTCTCTAGAACTTTAATTTTAGCCGAGAGAAACAAACATATCCATGGAATCAAATCCAATAAACACTTCCATGCTGTTTCCCTCATTTTCTTTGCATACGATTGCTTGTTTTTTACTAAAACAAGTTAATATGAAGCTAAACACCTGTAGCGCCTCAAAATCCACCTACTTAGAAATATAAGAACCATTATACATTCTGAGGCATTAAAGATCTAACACATCTAATTAAATATTCAATTAGAGGTTCTAAATAAAGATTTAACCCAAATCTAAAACCCTCTCTAGTTTTATTATACAAGAATACCTATCAGATGATACATATACAATAGTGAGTTGATTTTTAAATAGGATAAAATATCAAATAGATGAAGTAACCACTAACACACTCGATTTCTCCATGCTTCTAATCCTGAAGGATTATTTTCACGAGTACTACCTTATCTTCCTCTGAAACTGAAAGTGGAAATTTAGTAAGCACATCATCCCGAAGAGTGCCCAGTGGAAACAAATACAACATTCATATAATCATTAACATGCTTAGCAGTTCTACGAAAAGATAATTAAAGTAAAGAAAACAAAGTAACACCCTTTACACGAAGCACTCAGCACAATATATATATGACATTTCATGAAGAAAAAAATTATTCTAACCCCACCTCCTCGAATATTGCATACCATAATAACAATATCCGTGAAAGACCACCACCAGATGATCTACATAAGTGACGCTAGAACAAACTAAAAATATGTTACCCTAACCTCGCCCTACTCAATTGAGAAAGCGACGTTAGAACAACGATCCAGTCTCAAATAAGAGCGTCATCCACATGAAGTGCCCATACAAACTATGATTCATGAAATTACCATATAAGTCTAGAAGATTTAACAATCAAGCATAATATGCTTACGACCGGTTTCCCCGGATACCTCAATATTGTATCGCACATCTCGTGCTACTTAAGACATAAAATATAATATTAAAATAAAAGTAATAATATTGCATTCCCCGTGTTATTTATAATATTGAACTCCTCGTGCTACTTAACTTAGCAAGGAGCTGTTAGGAAACCACAGACACTCCTTGCGGAGAAACTGGATAACACATATCACACAACATACTCATCCAATTACAGAAAAAAATACTTACATATAATAATAAATAATAACTACTTAATGATTACAAGAAGGTTACAAGAGTTCCCACCTTTTGTGATGACAAACCATGCCTACCTCGAGATCCATAATCCATTGGTTCATCGTTTGAATCGATCATTGTTAATATCAACTAACTGTTAATCACACAATCACTATAAAAATTTATCCAATTGGCTCACGCAACATTCCTAACATAATATCATACAAGTTCCTAGTTATTGGTCAAGTAAAATTATTAATAATCATAATTTGACTAATTGTTCTATAACCTATTATTAACTAGTTTGATCATAAATAAATATCTACTTATCTGAACATAACTAGTAGTAAAACACCAAGGTGACCAAGTTTGGTTTACAAAAACTCCTCTCATATTATTTTTTACAAATAAAAACCATTTGAAATAAAAATGATACAAAAACCCCATTTCAAACGATTATCTTTAAATTTAGTTTTCTGTACTTTTCAAAATGCCAGTCATGCCCTTCCCTGTATATTTTTAAGCCTTTGAAAGGAAAGTTTTTGGCGGAAGAAAATATTAAGAGAGAGAAAAACAAATTTTTCGTTTTTTCTTTGAAAGAGAGAAAATATTCGGAGAGAATCAAAATCTTCTCCTAGAATCATTTTCAGATCTTCGTTTTTTCTTTGTTTATAGGGTTTCAATTCTAAAATTCAAAGATTCACACGATTTAATCAATATTTGTAACTCAGAAAGTAATTTTTAGGTTCAAATTAATTGAATAAGAGTAGAGAAGATCTGGTATTCGTTTCAGTTTAACTGAAGAAGAAATTTTTTTTACAGTTTCAGTTTGTTTTTCGAATCATTCATCGGAGACTGAAATTCAACTTTTTCAGTTTGTTCTTCGAATCATTCATCAGTGAGATTAGATGTTGATTTGAAGAATCCAACTGAAGTTACAGTTTATCCTTACAATTTGATCATCTTCTCATTCGACTCAAGCTATTATGTTAGTCGAATCTTTCATCAGAGACTGAAATTCAACTTTTCAGGTAATCGATTTTGTTTTTGTTTGAATTTTCGAGTTTATGTTGATTATAAAACTCAGATCCATTTGTTTTTACGATTTTTTTGGTTATGTTGTTGATGTTCTTATTCAAATTTATTGGAATGGAAATTGTTATGTTGTTGATGTTCTTATTCAAATCTATTGGAATGAAAATTGTTATGTTGTTGATGTTCTTATGCAAATTTTATTGTTGTTGTTGTTGATATTCACATCTAGTGAAACTTTTTTGGTTTCATACTTTGTCATGTAGATTATGAAATCTGTTCTCACGGTTATATCTCACAAAGAGGATACATTATCGTTTCCTATTGGTCTACAAGCATCTGTTTTTTATTTGAAGTGTAGCATATGTTCAAGTTGGTGTCAATTCTCTCTTCTTTCAATAGAAATTTTCCACATAGTTGGTGATCATCAAAAAGTTATCAATTGTGATTTTGATCCCCAATCGGTTGCTCTATTTACTTTGTTTGATAAGCTTCCATCTCTTGAGTTACATGTAAGGCATAAGGACGAGTGTTCTAGTTCTAGTTCAGGAAGTTCAATAATTATACCTTTTGAGCAGCCACGAAGTTCAAGAATCATACTTTTTGAGCATCCACGAAGTTCATGAAGTATACCTTTCAAGCATGCATGACTTACAAATTTAGTTGATTATGAAGTCCGTAATAAAGTTAAAGAACCGTTGAAGTCTGCGCTAGGAATTTTTTAGGGTGTCAATCAGGTGTTTCCAGGAGGTGTTCAACAAGTTCGTTCTGATTTGTTAAAATATCATGCAACATCTGGGTATTCATTCAAAACGACAAGGAATGAGAAGTTGAGGATTGGTGCATGTTGTGCCAAGAAGGAAGAAGAGAAATGTGAATGACATGTATATATATATATATATATATATATATATATATATATATATATATATTGTTTCTATTGATGGTGTTGAAGGTAGTCCTTTTATTATTAAGAATTTAAATAAGCAGCATACTTGTTGCGGTGGAGTTGTAAACAGACCACATGTGTCGAATAAACTAATTAGTAGCTTGATTCTCGAAGAGATCAAACAGAAGACAAAGGATATTATGAATCAATTTACAAGAGAGTATAGTCGTTATTATGCATATGTAGGGAAGAGGCATGCATTGAATATTACATGGGGAGAGAATGAGAAATTATTTATGTACTTGAAATGGTATACCAACAAATTGACTGAAACCAATCCCGGATCTCGTGTTGTTTTGGAAGTTGAAAATGGGACTCAAAAATTTCAGAGATTGTTTATCTCTTTCGGAGCATACATTCGTGGATTCAATTATTGTCATCCTTTATTATTCCTTGATGCAGCCCATTTGAAGAGCAAATACCTTGGTCATATCATGGCAACAACAGGTCTACCGGGAATGACGATAAGTTTTTTAAACATTCTATTTGCTTCATCATTTTTTTCTGTTGGTTTCCTCATTTTTATATGCTGAGATATTTTTTCTTGTTCTGTTTTAGAAATCTATCCTTTAGCTTATGTTGTGGTTTCATCGGAGAATGACGTGAACTGGAAATGGTTTTTGGAGAATTTGAATGAAGTCCTTTCTCCCCTGCGTAAAAAGCTTACTTTTGTGAGTGATCGAGGTAGTGGTTTGGTGAATTAAATTCCTGTTGTATTCCCTGATGTTGTTCATGGTTGGTGTTATTGGCATATGAAGAACAATATCAATACATATTTGCCGAAGGTCAATAAGGTCTATAATGTGTTGGGATTATTTGAAAAATGTGCGTATGCTAATACACATACAAAAATTTCAGAGAACTGGGAGAAGTTGATGCAGGTCAAAAATTAGAAGTTACAAGATTATCTGAGTAGAGTTCCGGTTGATAAATGGCGTCGTTATGGTAGGTTGTGTTCGAATATCGCTGAGAGTTTCAATTGTTAGATCCTTGAAGAGAGAGAGAAGCCTATAGCTATCATGGTTGATGAGATCAGAGTGAAGCTTATGAATCAAATGTGTGTACGTCGCAAGGAATGTGCAACCTTATTGAAGTGGCGAGAAACTTTATGTCCAGAATTTGAAATTGAGCTCTACAACAACAAGATGCATGGTCGTGAATACAGTGTCACCAAGTCGTTGCAATATGTGTTTTCGTTTAGACTACTATATGTTTTAATCTACATTTTCTGATTTATTTTTTTCTATATTGTTTACAGTTAAACATGTTAATTTTCTACAGGTGTTTCATGTTTGTTTAATTTTAAATTAAGTTTGTCAGAGTTGCAAGCTTTTATAATTTGTTGGAACCAAAATAGGTTTCATAGTTTGTCACATGCTTCAATATTTTTTTCATCTCTAATATGATGAAACTTTTTTTGGTTTCATCATTTTTTTTCATCTGGAATAAGATGTAACAAAAAAAATGATGAAATTTTTTTTAGTTCCATAATATTTTTTCATCTGGAATAAGATGGAACCCAAAAAATGATGGAACTTTTTTTGGTTTCATCATTTTTGTTTACTTTTGTGATATATTTGTTCAATGCCTAAGGTTTTAGCTTTTCTGCATTCTGTTGAAACACTTTTTGGTTTCAAATTTTTTGTTCCATCAACTAAGATCTTTATAATCAGACAAACTGAGATGTTTTTATAAAAGTTCAAAGTATTTTAAACAAATACTGAAATCATTGCACAAGTACTTTAAACTAAAACTAAAACTTCAATTCTTTTAAATGCAAACTAAAACCGTCAACTTTAAGTTGCAACTTTGGCCTCATAGTCTGCATCTTTGTTAAGGAGGATCTTGCAGGCCAACTTTGGCCTCATATTCTGCACCTTTTGTTTTATATGCGCTTCAGACAAAAAAAATTCTTTCAAGAGTCTCTTCATGTAATAACAAACATGAAGGCTGCAATCATTTCTGAAATTAATAAAACAAGATCTTTAAATTGAACAAAACAAAAAAGGAGTGAAATGAAGAGAGTGAAGAGAAGATCTCTGAACATAAGTTCTTTTAAAAGACTTACACGTCATTATTTCTTTCATGCTTTCAGCACTTTCGTTGCATTCATCTTCAGTTTCAGCTATGGAGTTGTAGTGAGAGAATTCTCCAGTCTCATTATCAAAAGCTAGCAATGTCTAGTGGTACAACTTTTCACCAAGTTTTGTGAGCAATGAAACGAATATAAATTCTGGACTGTAATCCATGTTGTCAATGAAAGCTTCAATTGAAGAGCGACAATTTTACCCGATTGAGTATAATGTCTGAATTTCAGTAAAAAAAATCAAAAATCAAGTTCTAATTTGGTTTCAGAAAAACACTTGTATAAGAGAATTTAGAGGAAACTTACATAGATATATGTGCTTAGAAAAACTGCTCTTTTGTACTTAAGAGTACCATATGGTTTCAACTCTTTCTTTGACATGTTCTTTTGCAATTTCAGCATGTAGAATTCAATCATATCTCCGGCGATGTCACCCTTTCTTATCAAGTTATTCATATTCCTTCCCGTTATGTATAATCCAAGCTCTTTTTTCTCCCACGCCATGTCACTGTTGTTAAATTGTTGAAAAACAAATTAATGATTAAAGAAGAAGAAAATAAACTGAAAGAAATGTATTCTCATTTTGGTTTCAACACTGGAATTATGAAACCAAAAAACTGAAAAGTATGAATGCCACTTACCTTTCATTATGTATTTTAAAATATCTGTACACGAGCGGTTTCTGATTTGAATCGAGTACCTGCATAATCTTCAAGTTGTCAACTGCTTTCAACTTCACCTTTTTTTTTCCGTTTCTTTCTTCTCCGACTTTTTAGAGTGCTTTCTGCTAACACAATGACTCTTGTTTATCTTTTTCTTCTTAACTTCCCCAGGTGTATAATCCTGCATCTTAACAGGTGCTTGCATATTCCTTTTATATTTCCTTCTTGTTGATATTATGTTACTCACCTTTTGTTCGGGAGTGACGTCTTCATGCTCACTATCTTCTTTGTCACTGTCACTTTGCGTCAATCCCAAACTGAAATAAGGCATATCATCTTCTAAATCAATTATATCTTTTGCCACGTGCATAACTGAGTAGTAACACATGCCTTGACTTTCTGGCTTTGATGTAGAACCCTTCTTTGCATATTCATCTTTCATTTGCTAAAGAACACTTTTATCAATTGAACCCTGAGTTGACACTTCAATATCAATATCTAGATTTAACGAAGAACTTTTCTTGGCTTCCAATTCTACTTGCTCAGCCACCTTGATATCTTCTATTGTGTTTGGAGTCAATTCAGTAACTTCTTCTATTACACTCTTTAATTCAGTCTTCGACAAAGAAGATTCAACTTGTTCAACCACCTTGATATCTTCAGCTGTGTTTGGAGTTATCTCTAAAACTTCTTCTATTACATTATTTGTCGCTTACTTCGCTTTGTTTATTTCATACTCAACTTGCTTGGCCACCTTCAATTCTTCAATTGTGTCAGGAGTTACTCCGAAACCTCTTCAATCAGCCGCTGAACTTTGCCTTCAGATGATGAAACCTTTTCTGGTTCCATCACTTGTTGCTCCTGAACTTTGCCTTCAGATGATAAAACCTTTTCTAGTTCCAACAAACAACCTTCAAAATTTTTAAGCAAACCTTGAATCTGAACTTCATGTGCTGAAACCTTTTCTGGTTCCATTGCATCATCTTGCTGAGTTTCTTCAGGCAGATTCATTACCTACAAGATTTATTGAGTTAAAAAAAAAATCAGATTCATTGATAACAAACAAATCAAATCAAAGTAAATTATCACCTCAACATTATCTTCGAAAACAACATTGTCAAACTTTTTCTCTTGTTCACCATCTTCAACCAATAAATCCTTTTCTGGTTCAATCACAACATCGCCAACATCTTGTTGTGTTTCTTCTTGCAGCGAAACCCTTTCTTTTTCTATCATGTAATCCACAATCATTATAGCTTTGCTTATCATATCCTGCAATATTAACATATCTAACTCAATATAATTCTCAAATGAAACTTTTCTGGTTTCATTAAAAAAGAAATTCATACCAATCAATTCAAATGGAACTATCGTAAACCCCACATATACAAATAAACAAGATCATATTTAACACATCTAAGATTTAACATATCACCTCCACATGTTCTTCACGGTTTAAAACCGTTTCAGGTACCGTTTCTTCATGTTTCGAAAACCGTTTATGTTTTATCTTTTTTACGTTTCCGTCTCACGTAATTCTCCTTCACTGGTTGTAACCTCTCCTCAACATCATATTTGGTCAGTATTTATTGATCTTCTTCAGAAAGTCCATTGTTACCAACGGTTCTAAGCTTTTCAATCAAAATTCCCGCCCATTGATATTTAGCCTTGTAAGGGTTATCTTCATTTCCAGTTCCAACATTCTCTTTATTTTGTGCATGCTCTTCATTGCTAGCACCAACATTCGCTTCACTTGCAGTATGCTCGTCATTGCCATCACCAACCTGCAATTCACGTGTAATACGATTGTCATTGCCATTACCAACCTGTAGTTCACGATCAATATACTCTTCAACATGAATATCTTCTTCCTTTATGCGTTGTACCAAGCGTATTTCTTGTTCATTATATGGAAGCAAGAACGATCCCCGACGGTGACCCACATTCATCTGCAGAACATAAGAAAAATGATGAAACTTTTTTTGGTTTCATCATTTTTTTTCATCTGGAATAATGTGAAATTAAATAAAGGATGGAACTTTTGTTGGTTCCATCATTTTTGTTTACGTCTGTGATATGTCTAAGGGTTCAGGGGTTCATGGTTCAAGTCCCAGACATTAAAAAGTATAAACAAACAAGAACTATTATTGCTTTTGCCTTTGAGAAAATTTCTGGTTTTTTGCTAAGATCCTCGAAATTATTCACTACTTCCTTGCATATTCCATCTAGGTTTCATATAGCGAACCTTGCGTACATGTCGCGCCCAGTTTGTCTTTAGGTGATGTTTGACATCTCGGCAAATCAATACTGAAAAAAAATAAAAATAAACAACCTTCAAATTAGTAATCAAACTCGGGAAAAATAAAAAAACAAACAACTTATGAATCAAAAGAAACAAAAATTAACTTACCAATGGGTAATTACACAACCGGATACATCATCAACTTGTTCGGCTTTTATTATCGACTCAATTAGATACTCATGGAAAACATCTGGCCAACACACCTTATTCATCTTAAATACTTGGTGTAAGTATTTTGAATTCGGGTTAATTGGTTTTTGGTACTCAGGTTTTGACCAGGTTTAGTGTTTGGTCTAACATTTGTCCAACGTTAGTGTTTGGTACCTGGACTGACGGTTGACTACTACTGACTGTTATTGACCTGAATTTAATTAATTCTATAGAATAAATAATATCTAGTTACAATTGTACCCCTGAAGTGGGGTTCAATTAACCTTGGGTTCCTTTAGTTATCCCTTTTTTATAACCTAAATGAAATTAGGTTTGTTCTTCCCCAATTCATTTCACGGTAGCAAAGAGAGAAATGAAGAAGACGGCAAAAGAGAGAGCAACAAAGAAGATAAGTTTAAAATAAATGAGAGAGGTGGAAAATGGGTTCGATAAGTATAACGGTTTGGATGTCTGTTGGATTTGAAGCAAAAAGGAACAAGATCTGCTGTGAATTGGGTCTGTAGCTTGAGTTTGATGTTGCTTGCAGTGAAAGAGGTGAATTGATGTGCTAGCAGGTTCAAGGTCGATGTTCTTGGTTGTGAATGGTTTTGATTGTGTGATTTAAAATTGCAGAAGAGTTTTTAGGGTTGCTACCATGGGATAAATATGTGACTGGGTTCGATTTGAGTTCAAAATTGAAGAACACAGAGGAGGTGAAAGGGGTTTTGATTTGATTCGAAAGTGAAAATGCAGATGAGAAGATGGGGTTCAATCGTGAGTTCAAGATGAATAGTGGAATCTAGGGTTCACAGTTTAGATGGGTCTTTCTCTGATTTGAATTCGAGGGATGTCAACAAAGATGATTAAGAGATCTTTGTTGTGCTGATTCAAATATGAGATTGAGTTAGATGCAAGATTGGTTTCACTGAAGAACAAGGGGGATCTAGGTTAGTATGAAGCTCGACAAGATAAGAGAACTGATGGGTTCAAGCAAGAATATGTTGTTGAGATGGAAGTGAATTTGAAAGTGAGTGAATCTGTGATGGTGGTCTGTGTATAACTCAGGGGAGAAATGATGTTCTGGCCGTGAACAGAGAAATACAGATGAAGAACTAGAAAGGGTTATGACCGGAAAATAGGAACAATTTGTGTCTGAATTTGATAATACAATGATGGTTGATTTGAATGAAACACTACAGTGAGAGGAGCTGATGCTATCGATCTACAGGGTTTAACAAAGAAAGAAATAATTTCTGATTTAGGGGTTCACTGTGGTGGAAGAGAAGAATGGGTCCTTGAATTGTTTTGGGTTGATTTCAATAATAATAAGAAGTCACTGGTGATAATTGTATGGTTATGTGTTGTGGAAGGGGTTTAATGTTCTTATGATTATGGTTCAAGGAGTACACAACATGAAATGAAAAAATGGTTGAGAGAAAGAAAGAATGAAGAAAGTTGATGGTGTTCTAGGTCACAATTTGGGTTGTATTTTAGCTGATAAAGGTGCAGGTTGGATATTTCTCTTGGTTTTGGTGATGCTGCAGTAAAATTGGTGATCTGTGATTTGGAATGGAAGAAGAATTGATGGGAACTGTTGTTGCTTTTTAAGGGGATTTGAAGCTGCAGGTGGTGTTGTTGCTAAAATGAGATTGAATGCCTGAATTTCATTAATGAAGGTTAGGATCGAATTATGCAGGAAGCATCTACGATAGGGTTTATTTGAGATGGTTTTGGTTAATGGTTGTGAATCAAACAAGCATCAGGGATAGAATGTACTCCAATGAAGGGTATAATAGTAAATATATAAATATTTATATGGTAAAATTAATTAAAATTACACTTAGCCGAGTCAAATCGGGTCAACATCCAGTCCAGGTACCAAGCACTAACGTTGGACAAATGTTAGACCAAACACTAAACCTGGTCAAAACCTGAGTACCAAAAACCAATTAACCCTTTGAAGTCAGATTTTGCCCACCTTTGTTTGGGACAAATATTGAAACCAAAAGGTAGAGGATGAATAACTTGACGAAGTCTTCGACTTTGGTTTCATCCGATGCAGTTTCCATCATAGCTCCCAGAATATCAGTTTTCCTCATCTTCTTATCTCCCTTAAAGTACTCAACCGCAAACATGTTTACCTTTTTCTTCAGCTCACCATCTTTGGCTATATCTACATCCTTCATCATTTGTAGACCAAAAATCACAGCGAATTGTTCCGGTATGGTATGCAATATCATGTTCTTTTCTCCCATTAACTTAAAACAATCTGGTTTCACACGCTTCGCACTCTTATGATATGAACCTAAGATCATCTGAATTGTTTTCGTCCTTTTCTTCAATTCTTCTTCTTGCAGTGTACCTTCGTAGAATGGTTTGAAGAAACGCAAAAATGGACAAGAAACAAGGGCCTTCATGTGTTGTTCCTTTTTTTGTATCAAAGCTTTTAAGGCAGGTGCCTCCGCACACAAATGATGCAACGAGCACCTATATGGTTTTATAACTATTTTTTTAAAATGTTGTTAAACCAGAAGTAAACCATAAGCACCAATAGAGTTGGTTTCAACCATACATTGAAAATGATGAAACCAATTTCGGTTCCATCAAAATAGCCATTAAGTAAAAAAACACCAACAGAGTTGGTTTCAACCATACAGTGAAAATGATGAAACCAACTCCGGTTCCATCAAAATAGCCAACAAGTGAAAAAACACCAACATAGTTAGTTTCAACCAAAAATGAACATAATTGAACCGTGAATAAATAAGGTGAAAAAAAATGTAATTGAAACCTAATTATGAAACCAGTGATTTCGAAACAGATGAAACCTAAACCTAATTTATGATACAAACAGATGAAACCAAAATTGCGAAACCAAAAATCATTGATGCATGTTGATTTTCAACCATAAATAATCATTGAAGAACAATGAAATTTCGATTTACCTTTTGGAGAATCTTGTTTCTTCACTATTTTCTTAAGTTTTTTGTCGATCTTTCCATCTTTCCTTTTCTCTTGTTTCTTCACAATATTTGATTTTGTTCAGTGATTTATTTTGATTTTAGGTTAGGTTGAAATTGTTATAAAAACTGAAATCAGATATGAGAATAGAACAGACAATTAATTTGAGATCTGAGATTTATGAAGTAAGAAGAGAAGAGAAAAGAAGAGAAGGTTAATTTTTTGAGGAGGTGAGAAAGGGAGTAAAGCTACTGATGATGATGAACAACAACTTCAGAATAGAAATTCAGATTTTGATTTTGATTCTGAAGGTACCGGTGGTAATCCAGATGATGATGACGAGGATGATGATGATGATGATGATGATGAGGATGATATGGATGGAGATGAAGATGATATTGATTCAGGAGCTGGTTCTGATGATTTTGATTTATCGGAATTGGGTGAAACTGGGGAAGAGGTTGAAGGGAAAAAAAATATTGTTACCAAGTGAATGATAAGAGATAAATGAGAGCGGTTATTTTCTCTCTCATAAATTACGGAAGGGCAGTTTAGACAGTTAATTTCATATGAGGTTTTTGTGAACATTTTGTTACGTTGGGTTTTTTGTTGGTAGATAGTGACATCTTTGGGGTTATAACCCACAAACTGTTATCTAAAAGAGATGAATTTGGTATCATTGGAAAGCTGTCGAAAAACCGTACAACTTTGCATAAGGAACCGAAAGCTAATTCGGACCATAAGTGGTATAAAATATCAAATTAAGCTAATTGGCTTTAAACCCAAGCCAATTAATCCGCGGACCTGACCCATACCAGCCCAACAAACTAGTCCACTAACCCATAGGCTGACCCATAACCCGACCCATTAACCCGGTTCATGACCCATATTGGTATGACTCGGTTTGAGTCAGCTTGTCTTACTCGGTCATCTTCTTCACCTTTATTTTAAATTTTTCTTAGTATTTTACATTTGAAATAACATGACCCCCTCACTTTAAAGGTTTTTAAATCACTCTATTTTGATCCCAATGGAGCACTTGATGGCTCTTTGAAAATATGAACGCTTCCTTTACAACTTTCTAGTTTTGAGCTGGAGCTATTTCCGTCTCTAGCATACCTAAAAATTAGATTTAGTCGCTAACTCGCCGCTGATTTTCAGTAAAATTTAGATTTGATGATAATTGTCGAAATGATCATAATTCACTCATTTCAACTCCAAATCGAGCAAACTTGGTCTCTATGGATTCGTAATTTATTATACTATAATTTATAAAAATAAATAACATCAAAATGGATGTATATATTGTCTAAAAATCAGGAATATGTAAAAACTATAATCACATAAAATCCTGACTATCATACATTAAAACTTAATTGATTCTAATTATTTTCATTATCTAACAACTATCCACATCACTATAAATGTACTATGATTGTTTAGAAATATTAACTTAATTGTTTAACACAATGACGAACTAGTACGGGTCAAGTGGGGTCAACAGACCCTACTCATTTTTGGGCGTAAGAATAAAGAGGCGCATATTCTAGTATCTTGACCCCACCCAAATACATCTAAAGAGGAGTATATGCCAGGGAGAACCAGAAAAAATTTAACTTTACTCTCTTTATTCTTTTGCTAGTTTTACAGAGAACGGGTTTAGGGATCACATCACATATAAACTTAATATAAGTATATTTCTCCGGTTTGTTGTTTGATGCTTAATTGCTTATAGTATAAATTAAACTAGGATTTTTTTATTTCTAAACACTAAAGTTGTGATTAAAATAGTTTTTACAGTTTCCAGCGTATAATTGTAAATTTTAATTACTTTTTTTCTTCTACATTGACCCAGTAACATAAATTCCTGCATCCACCACTGGTTTTACAAGTTTTCCAACATCTTCATCATCAATAATAATCAATTAATATCATTAAAATCACTTTCACTTCCCTTTAATGGTTTCTCTTTGATTCTCTACTACTACTTTCTTTACCTTATAAACTTTCTCTCTAATTCTATTTTATCGACCTAAATACTCTCCCCTTACCTCTATGTTAAACTCTCATTCTCTTCCTATCCCCAAAACTAACACTAGCTACTTAATAAAACAAGGAGAAGACAAGCTTCTCACGAAATTATTTTCAAATTCAAAATATAATTATTTTTACACTCTTATACACTTATTATAATTAAATTAATCAAACGACTTAGTTTAATCCTAAACTTAATTTATTAGTTTTAACCCTAACTATTTAACAAATTATAGTTTATCACTTATTTGGTCAATTCCCCCGGTCAAATCAAATTGACTTAAATCAAACTTTGCAAGCAAACTTTCAAGTGATATATCTTCCTCATCTAGTATCCGATTAACGCGTTCTAGTAGTCCATTTTGCATAACTTTTAGATATATATCTAATGGTACTAATGGTTTGTACAAATTATTATTTTGTTAATTATTATAATTAATTAAGTCATTACGTGGCGTAATTATCATTTGGCCAGCCTAATGGCATTGACCTGATTGCAGGTCATTACAACACCTTAACACAATAACAAAACAGTTTAATCTCTATTCCAGTCTATCAATTTTGACAAGTCTGGAATGATCTTTAGCTTCAAAGTCCGCAATGTCACTAAAAATGTTATAGATGATGTTCTTAATATAAAGAGAATGGCTTTGAATGATAAATATTTAGAGGTACCCCTTATTTTACAGAGAGACAAATATCAATCTTTTACTAGTCTGGTGGATAAATTTAATGATAAACTTTTCAATTAGAAATCTAAGTTCCTAAATCAACCCTCTAGGATTGTTATGACTCAAGTTGTTTTATGGTCTATAACGAATCATCAGATTTTGTATTTCCAGTTACAACCAAAGTTGATATACAAATGAGATTCTGGTGGAACAAACAACAAGGTAGTAAATGAAGATATTTAAGAAAGTAGAAAGACATAGCTCAGCCTAAAGCTCTTGGTGGTATGGGATTTAAACAAACTGCTATTTTTAATAGATATTTCATTACTAAATTGACTTGGAGAATGGTCAACAACAATGAGGAATTATGGGTGAAAATTCTCAAAGGTAAATATTTTCCAAGCTTTAATTTTCTTCATGAATGTAATGCTAAACATGGTTCTTGGATTTGGAGGGGCATAAGTCAATGTCTGGAAGTTGTGAAGGAACATAACTGCTGGAAGTCAGCAATAAAAGTAACATAAGCATACAGAAGAATAAACGGATTCCCACTATCAATAATTCAACTATAAATACCACCTTTGCTTCTAGTAATATGGAAAATATTGGCCATCTATTTGATCATGATACAAAATTTTGGAATGTCAAAATGCCTTCTTTAACAAAAATGTGGTGAATGATATCTTGACAATCATAATTCCAATGTTTGGTATGGAATGTTTTGGTTACCTAGCTATAATGGTAAATTTTCTGCTAAATTTGCATACATTGTGCTTAATACCAATGTTAATTCCCAATGTTCTGTTTCTACATGTAATGCTATCAATTGGAATTCATTTTGGAAAAACGAATTTCCTCCAAGATTTCTATGTTTCTCATGGAAATGCATCAATAATTGTTTACCAACTAGGTACAGTCTAGCTAGATTTGTGCTTGATATCCCTGATCAATGTCCCTTATGTGATAATTGACTTGACACTATGCAACATCTGTTTTTTTTAATGTTATCTGGCTAGAAGAGTTTGGGATAAAGTTGAAAATAACATGACATCTGTAATATGTAATGTTTGTTTTTATGA
This sequence comes from Papaver californicum, assembly GCA_023531435.1. Classification (NCBI taxonomy): domain Eukaryota; kingdom Viridiplantae; phylum Streptophyta; class Magnoliopsida; order Ranunculales; family Papaveraceae; genus Papaver; species Papaver californicum. The sequence continues at coordinate 53,726 of JAJJMC010010614.1, forward strand.
CTGGGTTATCAACAACTTTGCTATTCTTGGTAGAAGCCACGATAGTGATAACATTACTCTGAAGTTAGCTAAAATTGTCATTTGGTTTCTCTGGAAATTTGGAAATCCAAGTGTTCTCTGATATTTGAGAACGAACATGTTAATAAGTTATCTTTAGTTGTAAAAATTTAGTCTTTCTATAATGATTGGATAAGTGCAATGGATCCCTTAATGCTAATTTGTCAGGTATTGTTGCTCATAGTGTCCCTATATGGATCCCTTTCAATGACCGTTTCGATTAAAATAAACTTTGATGCTTTATTTGTTGAAGCTGGCAATCTTGCAGGTCCGGGGCTCATTTTGCGCAATATTCTAGGTACTTGCAATGTAATTAGATACTGCCCAACGACAAGAATAGACCCAGAGCATGCATAAGCTCTTGTACTCTTGGAAGCTATCAAATGGGCGATGAAGAAAGGCTAGTCACACTTACATTTGGAAAGTGACTGCAAGAATCTGGTGAGTGCTGTGAATGGGAGAAGAAACACAATGAAGTAGACTACTTATAGTCTAGTAGTTGTTAGTAAAAGTCTATTAGAAAACTTTAGTTCTTGGATTTCTTTTTTTGTCCCAAGAAATCTACTCCTTTAAAGGACTAATTCAATCGCGCCCCACGTTGAACGGTGACCAGAACTCCCTATTTAGTTAAAAGTGAACAATACCCACCCACTCATATTGCTTAATATTGCTCAAACACATAAATACTACAACGGTAGAGATCACCCACCTTGCATATAAAATAGGTTGGAGAATGCAAAAACAAGATGATGCTGCTATTAATAAGACGATTTTTGTTAAGAGAATGAATCATATGGTGATTTTCGTTGTTGAAGTTACACAACGAGAAACGGGTCCTTAGGATTTATGAGTTTGAATCAGAAATAGCGAGCTCGAGAAGAATTACAACGAGAAAAGAAAGTGGGGTTTGATGTTGTTAATTTGAGGTATGGCCGGAAACAACAACATGGAAGAGAAGATGTTAGTTGAGAAGATCTAGCTTCCGTAAAAATCATTGATGGTGATTGATGGAGAAAGAGACAAAGAGTCCTTATTTAAATTGTGTTTCCATGCTCTGTAATGGTTAGCTCGAGCTTAATCGAGAAAACACGGACCTGATGATTGATGTCGGTTGATTAATGATGTTTATGAATGATGAATGGCTTATGAAATATGGGTTTTGCTTTAAATTTGAAATGAGATACAGGGAAGGAATTTTTTTGGTGATTTCCACTTACCTAAATCTCCAAGAGAACCGCATTTAACATGTTTAATCAATTGCCTGAGTGATTTCCGTAAATGGTTTGAGGATGGATGCCCTGTCAGTTCCCTAAAACTGACAGACTTATTTGATTATGATGAATCTGTTTTGGGATTTATGACTTTATGAGATTTATCTAATAAAATACGTTGGATAAAATATGTTTCAAAAGAAATATTTCCTTCGTAATCAGTCTTACATCACATTCACCAGGTTTGGTTACAAGAGTATTACCACAAGATTATTGATTACTTACATCATAGAGTCTGCAATTAAGGTTTAATGCATTACGACGGAATGGGACGAAATCCCATCATATCAAATCAATTTTTTTTATCAAAGCTGGTGCATAGCACGGATTACATACTAATATTATTATAAAAATTAAATATGTCCGGTATAATACGTTATAATACGTAATACAAGTAAAAATCTAGTAGTAATAATATGGCCATGTATTAGCCAAACATACTCGAAAAATGGGATTCTGCTCATACTCCTTATTGGATTCAAGAGAGTATGAGTAGCTTTTTCTTATTTAATGAAATTTCCTTTTCGTAGTAAAATCGTTCTGCACCGGCCGATTGGGTACTTGAATTATGGCCTACATCGTGTCTTGCGGTGCCAAAAACAATAACTCTCAAATCGGGTTGCCCTTTTCTGGGGGTCCTGTATACCAATTACCCGAAAGCACGGGGTTTTAATCCGCTATCAAGTCTGTCTCTCTAATCTCATCTTCTACTTCAACCTCTGAAGAGATTTTGAGCCGGAGATTCAAAATCCACTGTGGAACCAAAAACACACACGCCCCCATCTTCCCGCAAGTGTAAATTTGACAGAACCCAATGGTTTCCAAGAGATATCTAAGGTATTTTATCTATTCCTATCTTGTAATCTTAATGGTTTAAAGAATTTCAGAGATATTAGGGATTAAAGCTCCTAATATTTTGTTTGTTCTCTACAAATGCAGTGATTAAATTTGCAAATAAAGACTGACCAAAGGGTAAGTTAGTATGGCTTCTCTATGCTTCAGAGGACTTCGTACTCATTCATCTCTCCTTTGTCCATCTTCTCTCTTCACTACAAGAAATGGTGTTTTCTTTTGCACAATGCAAACCTCAAAAACTGAAAAAACCAAGACAAGAATTGGTAACACTAAAACAATACAGATTAAGGCATCTACTACTAGTACTACGCAAATCAAAGAGAATGAGAAAATGTTGAATGATTATGAAGCAGTTATTGGTATAGAGACACATGTTCAACTTTCAACTCTAACTAAAGCCTTTTGTAGCTGCCCTTACAATTATGGGTCTCAACCAAACACTACTGTTTGTCCAATTTGTATGGGTCTACCTGGTGCATTGCCGATATTCAATTCAAAGGTTATCGAGTGTGCAGTGAAACTTGGACTTGCGCTTAACTGCAAACTGGCAATGACTTCAAAGTTTGATAGGAAACAATATTTTTATCCCGATCTTCCTAAAGGTTATCAGATTTCACAATTCGATATTCCGATTGCAAGTGGTGGTTACGTTGATTTGGATCTTCCTCTTGAGTTTGGTGGTGGGCATAGAAAGTTTGGAATAACTAGGGTTCACATGGAAGAGGATGCTGGGAAGTTGATGCACTCTGGAACTGGGACGTACTCGCAGGTAATCCACTTTGTTTTCTCAAGTATTACCAGCTTATATCGACTTCTAGTTTGTCAAGTAGTTCCACGTAGTTTTTTAGGCTTGTTGATATCATTTTGGTTCTTTATTCAGGTGGACTTGAATAGAGCAGGGGTACCGTTGCTTGAGATTGTTTCAGAGCCTGATATGAGAACTGGGATTGAGGCTGCTGAGTATGCGGCCGAGATACAAAGGTTGGTTCGCTATTTGGGAGTGGGTAATGGCAATATGCAGGAAGGTTCCCTGCGGTGTGATGTGAATGTATCAGTCCGGCCTATAGGGCAGGCGGAGTTTGGAACAAAGGTAACCAAACTCTATATGCTTAATATACATGGTTCCTGAAACAAAATTCTTGAGTCGAATATTGGTTTAACAACTAGTTACAGTTTCTAAATATTTCCATTACTCTTTTTGTATTGCTAGGTCGAAATAAAAAACATGAACTCATTTTCAGCCATGCACAGGGCAATCGATTTCGAGATTTCCAGGCAGGTTCTTCTCCACAATCAAGGCCAGGCTGATCAAATTGTACAGGAAACTCGACTATGGGAAGAGGGTGCTCAGGTTATATCTCCCAACTATCATCATTTCATTGAATTGCATAAATGTTTACAGCATTGTATGACTGACCTTGTGTTGACTGTTTAGAAAACGGCAACAATGAGGAAAAAAGAGGGACTTGCTGACTATCGATATTTCCCCGAACCAGACCTTCCAGAAGTGGTTCTCACGGAGGACTATGTCGAAAGTATACGTGCTTCTTTGCCTGAACTTCCAGAAATGAAACGCCGGAGGTTTGAGAATATGGGTCTCTGCATGCAGGATGTTTTGTTTCTTGCTAACGACACAAATGTTAGTCCTAATAACTCTTTTTGTATTTTTTCATCATATGCATTTGACAAAAACTTACTCCAAGATATGACAAGTTTCAAAATTTCACTTAATGAATGTCCCAGGTCTGCAAATTTTTCGAGTCTGCTGTTGACGAAGGTGCTGATGTGAAAATGGCGGCCAATTGGATCATGGGTGATATTGCTGCTTATTTGAAGAATGAAAAACTATCTATAACAGAAATTAAACTTACACCACAAGATCTGGCTGAACTAATATCCTCCATCAAAGGTGGAATTATCAGCGGAAAGATTGGGAAAGATGTGATTATTCTCTCTCACTCTCTCACTCACTCTCTCTGTCTATATATACAGATATATATGTATATATAGACAGAGAGAGTGAGCTGTATATTTATATATGAATTGACTTTAATCATCTTATCGTCTAATATAAATCTGTAGATACTGTTTGAGCTTATAGCCAAAGGTGGAACCGTTAAAGCTGTTATTGAAGAAAAGGATTTGGTTCAGGCAAGTTAACCATCAACTCTATCGTAATAAATTTGCCACATATTACTAGTACAGAACTATGGTTTACTAGTATATGCGGTAGCTTGGTTTCATTTGTCGGTCCCTCATTTTTTTATGCAACTGTAGAGGTTTTGTTTGTCTTATCTTTTTCACTCCTGCTGTTATGTTGATTTCCTCTTCTTAGTCTTATTATATTTTGGTTCATGTTTTGCTAAACTAGTTTCTACTAGTTAAAGAAAGAAAACCGGTGATGTACCCATCGAGACTGATAAACTTTCACCGATGAATAAAGTTTATTTTCATGCCACTTGATAACAGATAACAGATCCTAGCGAGATTGAGAAAATGATTGTGAAGGTGATTGAAGAAAATCCACAGCAGGTGGAGAAATACCGTGGTGGCAAAACCAAGTTGCAAGGCTTTTTTGCTGGCCAGGTACTTTCTTACATCAGAAACAATTTTGTTTAAACTCTCGAAACTCTTGATGTTTAAAGTTCATGTAAAGGCACTCATATACAGCTCTTTGCTTATTAGCTTGTCTTGGAAATGGAACTTTGGCAGAATGCTTTGTTCAGTGTTCAGTGTTAACATTGGCTACAAAATACTTTTCAGGTAATGAAGGCATCGAAAGGTAAGGCCAATCCAGTGCTATTGAACAAAATCCTTCTCGAGAAATTAAACGCAAAATGCTGATGAGGTGAGTCTAGTGCCATAAACCAATTATATTACCTTAAAACATCTTGATTCTACTTCATGTTTTCTCTCCTAGACTCCTCTATTGTGAGTCGTTAATTCATTCATACCATTGCCTTCTGAAACACGTCAGCTGGCAGGGATAACTGTCTTTGATTACTTTGTCTGAACGAGGAAAGTTACCATCAACCAAAGGAAGCTGGGAAGTTAAAAGGCAGAGGACCCAGATTCAGTTTCTTAAACTCACCGACTCAATGACAAAATGTTAATAGCAGAATGAATGCACGAAGATTCTGAACTTTATCGATCACTATGATTTACCTTTTTCTATAGGTGGAGGAAGAACAGAACACTCCAGCTATACTGTATCACATGTTATAGTAATCTTATTTTTGATTAGAGTAGAAAGCCAGAGATTGATAGACGCATTTTCCATTCAGTCCTGAAATGTAGATGTTAATTGTTAATCAGAATGTTATTTGAAATAAAAAATTTCATTCTTCCAAGTTTGTCCTGATTTGAAGTTGTACAGACACTGTAGCTCCTTAGAGCAATTATAACAGGTTCACACTAATTCGAATCCTCGCCAATCACGTCATGGGTCACTTGGATTTATGTGACAATCAGATGAGCAGAACATATAACCATTGATTGGTTGTTCTTCTTGGCCCATAAAACAAGTGGGTGAACGCAATTCCACCTAGTTGAAATAGTTAAATCTGTTGGCTTTCTTATATTTTTCTGTCTGTTGCCATTACCAGGTCATGCCTATTATTAGAAAACATAAGTATGAGTAAAACTAATCCTGCGTCACAAAAAAAATCAGCTAAATTTGCTGTTTTTTAGTTGTATCATTTCTTACGATTGAACATTATCAACAACTTAGCAACCTAAAGCCCATATTTGGATTACGAAAAAAGTTAATGAGAAAGTAGGATTACCCTCTTCATCTTCTTTGATCTTGGTGGTGCTGGTGGCGGCGGCGCCAGCCGATGGTAATTGCTTTGCAAGAATACCAATCGGCACACAGTGAAACTAAACAGAGAACATAGAACACCTCTGTTTGTGGATGCCGTGCAAGAAGGGATTTGATCGAATGAGATGGAGAGGACAAGCTCATTGCCAAGAAAGATAATGGTGGTGGCAGATCCAACCCGTGAATCGGCCGGTGCATTACAATGGGTATTGTCTCATGCAATTCTTGAACATGATGAGTTGATTCTTCTTCATGTAGCAAATGCCAGTTCATGGCGAAATACATTGACTACGTTCCTTAAAAGATCGCCTTCTGCAACAGCCACAAGTGAAGGCGGATCAGAGAGGGGAGAAAGAGGAGGAGGTGGAGGTGGTGGTGTAGGAGGTGGAGGTGGAGGAGGAGATAAAGAACAAAGAGAGCAAAAAGAAAGAGATTTAGAGTTTCTAGCAGAGATGAAAAATGCATGTGAATTAGCTCAACCAAAGGTGAAGGTAAAAACAGAAAGAGTAGAAGTGGAAGGGAGGGAGAAGGCTTTTACTGTTCTTATGCAAAGTAAGCTTTTGAGCATTGATCTTCTTGTTGTTGGCCAACGGCGCCATCTCTCTAGTGCAATTTTAGGGTAAGTAATGATTTTCATCCTTTCTTTCTGATTCTTTTTTCTATTGGTTATTGTATGATTTTATTGCTTCCATTAGAATTCTTAGAATCTGTGGTTCAGATGAACAGTTTCAAAAAGGTAATGTTTTAGTCAACCTTTGCTTAAGATTTCGGAAGAATTTGTATTCTGTGAGAAGTTTTCCTGATAATCCGCATGAGGGCCAATAAAAATCATCTAACATTTTATGGTTATTCATTTAATTCTTCTCCTAGCAAGTCTTTGATGTTGCTATCTTACAATGTTTGAGCTCGATGTTGTCTGGGTGAACAGATGTAGGCTGAGCACGCATTCTACGAAGGCAACAAAAGGAATGGATACCGCCGAGTACTTGATTGAGAACAGCAAGTGCACTTGTGTTGGAGTTCAAAAGAAAGGCCAAAATGGTGGCTATCTTCTAAACACCAAGACCCACAAGAACTTTTGGCTTCTTGCATAAACAGCTTTTTCCTACTCTCTCCTCCTCCCTCTAGATCAGCTGTTGGTCTTCATTACCGTAAAAACAAAGTCGATAGTTACTTTTGTCTGAAAGCCACGGAACTCTTTACCGCATTTTTGCTGGAGTGTTAAAAACGAAAACAGAAACATAGAACTTGATACCTGTTTGTTTGCTAAATCGATCAATTCGCAATTGGATTAGATAAACTTTGTAAAAAACGGTCTCTTCTTCTTCCTATCATTCTACTTGTCCTCTTTTAGTTATGGATTGAATGGTTTCGTTTCCTTTCACGTCTCTTGATTGTTTATTATCTGTCATGAATGCCCGCAATGTTAATAAATATATGTACAATCATAGCCATGAAATCAGACTCAGGAGTGCTCAAAATGAACCAACAGGAATTAAAGAATATGAAGGTATGGAAAGTAAACGCATTTGTGTTTCATTTATATATTTTGACTCTTCAGGTCATAGAACAAATAGGTGGCCTCCATCATGTATGATCAGCATGTCGCGGATTGTTAGATGTGCAACAAATAAACAGCACAAACATGTCTAAATTCGTGGAGTTTCCTTATACATACGATCAGTGAGTAAATAGTAATATGCCAAAACTTAGACAAGCAAGCAGATTATAATTCGTCGTGCATTTCTAATGGAGCCACCTCCACATTAGGCACAACATTGTCATCAATACGCACTCCATTAACAGCTTCCCCAGCCCCCAAATCTCCTGGTACAATCATTCCTGCCTTAATAGCTTCTGTTACCTTTCTCTGCAACTTGAGCAATCCAATGCGTTTTGATATGACATAGAAAACAGCACAAGAGAACAAGAGGAAGCCAACCAGCAAAATTAACCTGCCAAAGTATTATCACCACGAAGAATGAGATGAGATGGAGGGTGGGAGGTAAAATAGGAAACAAGATGGTCGCATGCAAGTCAATTCTTTATTTGCTGCACCTATCAAGAACATCATGACGCCGCATAGTGGATAGCAGGTTTTTGGTCCGCATCAGTAGCGAGCGATGACCCTTGTATTCACTTTCTGCCTTCTTCAATACTCCTGTAGATTCATCTGTGAAAGACAATCACCAGATTTATAATGTCACTATGTGAGGCACAATAATGAAGCTCTGCTATGTCATAGAAATAAAACCTACCTAAAGTTGCTAGTGTATTTTCACTTCTTTCAACCTCCTGAAAAATTATTTGTAGGTCATAGACGATACTTATAAAAGTGAAAATAATGCATCTCCAACAGAAAACCAGCAAATAGTATAATACTACAAATATTGTCCCCAAAGCTTAAATAGATGATTGAAAGAAATGAATTTTACCTGAACCATCAATTGACAAGTACGCCTAAGGCTCTCAGTGATGCTTTCTGAAGCATTAGTCATTCCAGCCTTTGTTCTTGGAAAAAATACAATAAAATTATAAAAATGCCTTTATAGTTCAGTAACAGATCTGAAAAAGATAACTACGTGAGAGTGTTCACCCTAGGAACTGCAGCGGACATCAGAGAAATGGAATTTCCTTTCACATCTAACACCATAGAATACAGACAAGTAAGAAAGACTACATAGTCGATGCTGAACTAGTGGCGGAAGGAGTGAAGCACAACCATAATTGTCCACTGTTCTAGCAAACTAAGGTCGGTTTATAAAATACTGCTAGGTTAGCTCTACCGGCTACATTCTGTACCATCCAAAATCGTCTTAAAACGTTCAAAAGATCCATGGCATGTGGGAATAGGGTACTCTAGGTAACCAGAAGCATTTAAGGAATAGATCTCTATCAACCAAATACAAACATACTGTAAATTGCGCCGGCGAACCGTAGACTCCTCTCCACCTCCTAAAAGAAGTTCCCTCTGTCATCACCACAGTATATTGCAATATTAGCAGGGGAAAACTAAGAGACAGAGGACGTAAACCACAAATACATCTCCAACTGGACACGCATATATATATATATATATATATATATATATATATACATCCTACATTGGTAACTTTTAAGGATAATAAAAACCCTTTCAATAAAAGATATCTCCAACTGCAGCCTTTTCCCTTTGGAATAGAATTCTAAATCCAGAATATGACTTGGAGAGTAATTCTCACCTAGATTGACCTAAGTATTGAGTCTTTTGATGGGGACCCATACCGCAAAACGGATTAATAGAGTTGGTTGGTCACTCCAACTGATACTACCAAAAACTCAAAAAGTTTATCTAATTAAGCCAAATCACTCCATTACCTTTGTCTGGGCAGCTTTTCTCATATTGGCCTGTGATTGCAGATTAGCATTCCTCAGTCCCAAATGTAAACTACATCCATTAAACATGTAAATAAAGGTTTACCCTCACCAAATGAAAATCTATAATCCCAGACGAAGAGAGACACAGAGAGAGATAACCTCTGTTACTGATCCTTCCAAGATCTTAAAGTCGATTGAGCGGACTGTACTTGTTCTTCTGTAAGCAACTGCTGTGCGAGAAGATCAAGTCTGAATTGCAATGACCTAAGCAGCGCCAACCCATCTTGCGCTAGACCATTCAATCTTTGATGAGAATTTTCCTCTTTTGTCATTCCATCAACAGATGTGCCAAACCCCTCAATGGCTTTCACATTGTTTTCAACGCTTGAAGATGTCTCTTCCCATTCTTTGATCACTTTCTCTACAGCTTGTGTAACCTCATCATCCATTATAACCTACAAATCAGTCCTACAAGTATAAGAAATTTTACCATATCTAAACAAATAAATAAACCCCAATTACATAGCCATTATAAACTAATAACTAAAGAACTTCTCATTTCTATCGGGATTTGAGGATTTTGATTCCATGGGTGTCTCCCATAACCATTTCAATTCAATGATAACAACTAAATAAACAAAATTCACAAATTAACTGGAAAAACTTTACAGTAAAAATATTAATTGAAACTCTAGAATCATATCAAGATACATATTCAGAAAGTACGTATTATTTAATCAGGGAAAACCAAAGAGATTAAGTTAGAAACATTTAAATTTCACTAAGAATCAACCACCTGTAAGCACGTGATGTAACGAAAATCGCAAAAAAGGTTGAACCACAGAGATAAAGGTTTGATTCGCTTAAAGAATCACTAACAAAGGAGGAACCACAGACTTAGATAAACCCAAACTTTGTAAATGAAGATTGTCACTTTGAGATCTGTTTCTGACTATGCTCATTTAGAAAATTCCACAATTCTAATATAATTTAACAAAGGATATCGATCCAGAAAGTAGACGGACTCATCATTCAATCTATGTGGTGCATCTTTTGGATCAACACTTTGTAAGTTGGTGACCTTGTGACACTGTTGAAACCAGCAATCAACAATGATTAGTATAGGAGAAGCTTTTTAAGAGGAAAACCCCACTTCTTGTAAGATGAAAAAGAATGCACATCGTTGAGAATTCATTGGGCATCAGGTTTGGTTTTATCTATGGAGCTGATTTTTCTTTTCACAAGATACATTATATTCAAATTAGTACAGAAATTTTCAAGATTTTGAATCTCCACCTAAATATTGGATTTAAATTAAGTATAATTCAGATCTACATATCTTCTAAATTTTCTGTACCTAGTGACCAACCCAAGCATAAATTATGATTCTGCCACTGTTCGAAGACAAATGTCACCAAATTTTGACGCTCATGCATCGCAGATGCAACACCTCAATAATGATAAAAAGGTAACTAGTTCAGCGGTTGAACGGTGGGGAGCTGACAAAAGTTTTAAGCTAGCATTAAAGAAATCATGAAGCATCATATCAAACACCTTGCCTGCAATGAATTAAGTTGTAGGTTTAAACATGCTGACAATTCAGTAAGTGACTTAGGAAATGGTAGCAAAAGATGTCAACTGTAACTTGGGTTCTGAGCCAAAAATCCAATATTTGACTGCTCTCATGAAATGAGAATTTAAACTCAACTGCTACGGATACTGCAAATTATTTAGAATCTTAAACATACTACACATTCAAATCTAAAGGACCACCGTAAGAAGACAATTGATTTCTTAATCTAACAGCATGCGACAAGTTCTCTCCTACTTCAATCATATCAACCCTTAAAAAATGATCATTGTAGTTGTATTGATACATTGAAATGCAATCAATTCGCATTGTTCCGTAAACGGATCCAATTCTGTTAGGTAGGTATGCCAGTCACTTTCTCAACCGAATTTTAAGAACAAATCCCAGTCTCTGAAATTAAAGCTTTATGCTTTCTTGTTGTCTTTCATTGATTTCCTTTGAATATCATTCAGGTTTCCTACAAGGTCTATCTTTACAGAAAAATTGTTAGTCTGATTTTCCAACTTTGTAGTGTAGATCACTAGAGGAGTGCAAATGGTGGCGACCAAATTCGTGTTCATGGTTTCAACTCCAAACTAATTCTCAACATACATTAAACAAATAATTGCAACCAAATATCAATGTGATCGTCAGATATAAAAAACAAAAACCAAACTTTTCATAAAAGAAAATTAAAAATTTCATTCACTTGTTAAGTTTAGTAAACCCTAATTTACTGAGTAATGCATATGTATCTGTACATTGGTGCAAAAAGAAGGCCCTAATTGAAGATTAGAATTCAAAAGAACAATACCTGATAGAATTGAGGTTTAAGAGAGAACTTAGAACATAGAAGAAGAGAGGGTTAAGATTTGCTAAGTAAGAATTGTTGCAGTCGATAGTAAAATTAAGAAAGAAAACGATGATTGAGTCTGTGCTCTTGTGTTGTGTGGATCCAAGGCTAGGTTCCGCAGTTTAGTCCCTCTCTGTCAAATAGAAACAGATCAAATCAATTCAATATGGCTTTGGACAAAAGGATCATATTTGTTTTGCTGAAGATGAGTCATCTAAATCTAACTCGTCTGATTCGCTTCTTAGAGTCATCGGGTCAAAACAGGCACAGACCTATAACGGGGCTAACCGAGTCTTAAACCTGACTCGGCCCCGAAGTCTACAAACCTAAAAATCAAAAATCAAAATAAAATTGGGCTTTGGTCAAGCCTCTAACTCGGACATGGCACAGTACATGAAATTATCATGTAACTTGTAATGCTCAAAATTTAGCGTGTTGTACACTTGTACTATACCATAAACACATTTAGGTGGCAGTTTGGTACGGAGCTCTTGAGAACAGGGTCGGAAGCAGATATGAGTTGGGTGGGAAGCTGAGTGCTCCACAATTATCATATTTACTTCATTACTACATTGAGTTAGAAATTTTCTATATTCTGATTCTCCACAATAAATTAACTTTCAGTCAAGTTGATATTTCTAATAAAATATCTGGTGGTAGAGAGAATGAGACCCAAACAATTGTGTCCTAAATTAAACAATTATAAGGATTATATCTTTCAAATATCCAGAGATGTTAAAGCCTATTTATCATCCCTCTATTAATGCTTCTGCCAAACCTCAAATCAATAAAGTTCTTGAGTTTAAATAAAATTTTGTTGTTGGAGAATCTATGACTCTGTAATCAAGAGAAAATATATTAACTTCTTCAAAACCTTAACACCAATTTCCAAAACCATCCCACGAATATATCATCAATAATAATGTTCTCATGATGTAAAAGGCTATATGGCAAGTGGTTCTTTTTTCAATATTATCCTAGATCAGAAATAGTGGTCTCAAACAACGCTATTACTTCATTGGGATCTTAGGAAACATCTAGTTTCTATGGTGGTTCCACAGATCAGATTCCCATCCAACAATAAGAAAATTTCATAAAGTTAAGCTTGGACAGAGGAAAACAAGTTTTGCAAGAATCTGATCTAAGAATTTATCATGTTGCAAGGAGTGAAACAACTTCTCACTTTCCAAGTGATACAAGCCATAAACAGATTATTATTGAGAGTCTTTTATGCCTTCATCCCAGTAAGACATATCTTAGGCATTATAACTCTAATAGATGGAAAAAGGTGGTTTCAAGGCCAAACTTAAAAGAAAAATTTGATGCGTGTCATTTACATCCAAATTAATTCACTTCTTCCGTAAAATTAACTAGTAATATAATGGCAAGGAGTTCGTTCCCACGAAAACTAGTGAGTTTCTAGTTGTTATAAAGTAACCGAAAAAAGTTTCTTTTGTTTTGTTTTAAACGAAGTAAATAAAAAACGAAATATTAAAGATTGAATTAATATAATAAAAAGATAGATGACTAAGAAATCCTTCGCCGTCACTGCACTGAAATTTCATCATACAAGTTTATTTCTTGTTTAATTTGTATTGTTACCAACTGTTGAATAGCAATAAGCTCTGTTATCCCCGGAATTATTTATTTCACTGGATACGGAAGCGATCGATTACCAGATTCTATCTAACTAACCCACCAAGAATAAGCTCTCAAGGTGTAAAATAGTCGAACGCTTTACACTATGTGAATCAAGTTGATCCTAGAATCCGACGCATAGGCTCGGCCCGCTTACTAGTGTTATCTCTATACATAATTGCTTAACGAAATCCCTATGCCAGTTCTTGTGATGTACTATTTGTGTAAAGAGTTGAGTGATAATTTGGTCGGTTGTCAGCCAAACAAAATTATTTCAAGTTACTTCACTTCACTATTATAAATAAGAGCATAGTTATAAGAACAAATTCGATCCACAGAGAGATATAGGTTATTATTCGTATTTGAAAACTTAAGTAAACTGGGGGATTTTGTGATTTAAGACTAAAGTAATTATATTAATTAAGCTAGCAAAGATTAAATAAAGAGAATCAATAGGTTGAGAGTACTGGTTAAGGGTTCATCTTCAATCACAAGACATGCACTTTGACTAATAACTAGAGTTATCACTTAATCATTCATTATCAAGAGTACTAGAGTACCCCATCGAGAGCATACTCCGGTAAATTCCTTATGTCATCACATACCATAACGATGAATATGCAATTACTATTCAAAGAACAACTTAATGCAACGTGATACTAGGTTTAATTCTCCAAGATCATTAAGTTCTATGAATTGGACTAATCAATGCAATAGATATACTCCGAGTATTCTATTTAACATAGGTCAAGCTTTTACATGCAATCAAACGAAGTTTTTGAATACAATTGGTAATCACAGTATGCTACTTATGACTAGGTTTATCAACAATTTCGTATCTCAATGACTAGTCTAGCAATAGATACGCATTCATGGCTATTTAGTAGCGCTCCTAAACAAACATTCACACAATCATACGTGGCGATAATAATTAGTAGAACAAGAGAATAATGATTTCATTAAGATGATAAAACTAATATATGAATTTAGTGACATGTTCATGATATCCGGCTACATCCTTAACCAATATGAAAAGTTTAGCCACTCATGGATTTCTTAAAATCCATGGAGAAATAATAAGTAAAAAAGTAAAGCAAACCCTAGGTTGTAGAAAATCTTAAACTTCAAAGCCCCTTATCTTCTCTCCAAAAGATATAATACGATAAATAAAAGATATCTCAAATAGAAGTGAAATTGTCCCTTAAGTAGGTATCCCAAAAATAGAATTGCACGTGCTTGAATCCCGGTCGAAATTGGTGAAAGAGACTTGCCAAAATAGCCAAAACATGAACAAAATTCTCTAATCTAAACATTCACATGATAGGAGAAGCCCAGTCCAAGTTGGGTTTTAGACTTCAATTGGCCTGTCAGTTTTGGGAAACTGACAGGCAAAATCCAAATTCTTCCACGCTGATCTTTTTACCCAATTTCTCGATGGCTATGACCCATCAAGAAAATAAATTCTTTCTGAGTTTTAGTTTCTTCTCCCAGGTTTACTCGATGGCTTACCCATCGAGCAAAACTTTTTCTTATGAGTTTTGAAACTCAGTTCCCTTATTTCTCGTAAACTTTCTTTCCATATTTTTCTCAACTCTGCTTCCTTTTCAATGTCGAATTTGACCTCTCAAACCTTTACTGCCGCTAACACTCGAGCACAGACCACTCTATATCTTTATTACCATCAGCGACCACCAATGCCGTATACCACCACCAGCTACCATTAACAGCGAACCACCATCAAACCTCTATTACCTTATTCTTCCTAACATCTATTATTCGAGACAAATCATCCATCAAGTACTCACCTGGACTACTATCAAATCACGGCAGCAGGAATCAACCCCTCACAACTCCATTATCATCATCATCAACTCGAGCTCAGACTATGTTTCTTCTCTGCCATCGATCTCTTTCGTTCACCATCACATGCCAACATAATCTCCACCACAGACTCGAGTAACAACAGAAGCAGCTATTATAACCATCACTGCCACAAATCAAGCTCTACTTCCATCAATCACCGATCACCATCACTTTCTTCTTTCAAATGCCATTATTAATGGAAACTAACAACCATTCAATCACATATTCGAGTTTAACCCATGTATTCTACTAGCTTCATAGGCTCGTTGCACCCTACAAACTCACAATTAGGTTCACTTGATATTTCGATCATCATGATGATCAATCACAATAAAACATTCTTTCACGTCCTTCATCATCACTCCCACTTCAACTCACAGACCCGAGCTTTAAGACAAATCCAGTCAGTCAACTTAGTCTACATACCCACTTGCGCGACCTGATGGCGTGAAGCAAGTTAACCCTAATCAGAATATCGATAAATCATATGCTTGTTTTTTTAACAGACGAACTCATGTTACGTCCAAAATCGATGCAACATCACTGCCTGCACCTCAGATTAATAAAGCTGGTGATATAGTCATTAAGTTTTAAGCTGGTCATTATGCATCTGCTATGGGAGCCTGGAGTTTCAGCCTCATCGGTAGACTTGATTTAACTAATTTAAATTTTAACGCAGTTAAAAAAAAGTTTCAGAATGGCATAACTGCCTCTTGTCAGTTTGTTCCTATGAGTAAGGGTTTATTTTACTATTAAGCTTGATAACGAAGAAGATAAGAAAAAAGTTTGGTATGATGGTCCTTGGTTTATCAATAACCAACCTCTAAGAGTATAAAACTGGACTCGCAGATTTGGATTTGATCCGGAGAATCAAAAAATATAACATGCGATGGTATGGTACAAGCTACCTGGATTGCACTTAGAATTTTTGGATGAAAGATTACTTATGACAATATGCCGTGCACTAGGTACTCCAATTGCAGTGGATGCTAGAACTTTACATCATGAATATGGTTTTTTTTTTCTTGAAGATCTTTACTAAAATCCTAGCTACTAGGCTTGGTAGAGTTATAGAGAAGTTAGTTTCTGAAGAGCATGTGGCTTTGATGAAAGGTAGAACATACATGAGAATATTTTCCTTTCCTCTGAGATGGTGAATGAATTAGAAGTTAAAAGGAAGTTTGGGAATGTTGGGCTAAAACTTGAGATTTCCAGGCTTTTTATACTGTTAGTTGGCAATTCGTTCTTGAAGTTTTTCGAAGATATGGCTTTTCTGATACTTGGTGTTCCTGGATACTTAATATTTTTCAATATGCTAGGATTTCGGTCTTGGTGAATAGCAGCCCTGAGGGTTTTTTCAAGATTACAAGAGGTTTGAGACAAGGTGATGGACAAGATAGCAGGATGGAAAGGCCTTCTTTTATCCTTTAAGGCTAGAATTGTTTTGGTTAAATCCGTTATCTCTAGCTTTGTGATACATACTATGTCTGTCTACAAATGGCCTCTGAAGATACTTGCGCGGTGTGAAAAGGCCATAAGGATTTTTATATGGACGGGTGATTCTAAGAAGAGCAAAACTTTAGTTGTGACATATAAGAAACTTTGTTGTCCGTATAGTGAAGGGGGTCTTGGGCTAACAAGATTAGAGGTGGTGAATAAGGTCATGTTAATGCAATTAGGATGGAATATTAAGCACTCTCCTAAAGGTTGAGCTAAGTTTATGAGAGCTAAACTTTTAAAGCTGAATGGTGAGGTGATTTATTACAAATTAAAATTCTCTATTATGCCAGGCTCAAAGAGACTCGACTGAGAGGAGAGGCCCAGAGGGACTCGAGCGTATGCGAGAGGGATGAAGTCACTGGATTTTCTAAAGACAAGGATTCGCTGGATTCACAAAATTATGGATGCTAACATACGATTTCTAATAGGAGATGGTAGAAGTACTTCACTTTTCTTTGATGCATGGTGCAATGATAAGTGTCTTGCGTCAATTGCGGGCATTGCTGCTGGTGATAACATTCAGCTCAGGGCCAAGGTGAGTGACTTGATTGTTAACGGCAGTTGGGTAATCCTTGATTCAATAAAAACTATTATGGAGAAGGTTGCCGTTGTTCTTGCTTCCCTACCTAGTCCAGCTGGGAACGAAGATACAAGAATTTGGTCACCTGATCAAAAAGGGGTTTATACAGTGAAATCTGCCAAGCAACTTATAAGCGATACATGTAACTTTTGTTGGTACAACTTTGATTTGGTGCAAGGTAGTGCATCCTGCACTTGCGGCACAATCCTGGAAACTTTTGCAGGTGCAATATTGCATTACTCAAGACAAAGTGAATGAGATGAAGAAGATTCCTATTGCATCTAAGTGTCACTTATGTAATGAAGACATGGAGTCATTGGAGCATATCTTATGGAGATTTAGTTTTGCAAGAAAAGGGTGGGAATGGATTGCAGGCATCTTTGGCTTACTCCTATGATACGGCGAAGAAAATGAGCAGAATGGTAAAGGATTTATGGCTTGTGACTAATCTGGTAATGCGAGCTGAATTTTGGAAGCTTAGAAATAAGGTGATTTATGGGAATGAGAAGGTCAAGTGGTTTTTCTTCAAGACGAGAGTCCATCAATTAATTCAGGAATATTCTCAGCGTATGCAGGGATTTATGCACAACACTTGTGCAGATCTTGATTCTAGATTTTTTTCAGGGTAAGACATATAAGGGTACAGTTGACTGCACCAATTGAATGTCGCTGGAGCCCTCCAGCTCTGGATGAAGTATTGGTTTGTTGTGATGGTGCATAAAATGGTAATCCTAGACTAGCTGGTGCAGGGATGGTAGCGAGAGGAGATGATTGTGCGGTTCTTGATGCATAATGTATTGGCCTTGGAGTGATGACTAGCTATATATCAGAGATCCATGCTGTGGTTTATGCCCTAAAATGGGCAGTACTATGGCATTGGAAGAAGATTTTGATACGTTCTGATTCAGCGAGTATTGTTCTTGCTTTCCAAAACAGGTCCATTCCTTGGATTGTTAGGCAAAGATGGATTGCAGCTAATAGACATTATGATTGCATTCGTTATGAACATGCATACCGTGAAGTTAACTTTGCAGCTGATACTATGGCAAAGAGGGGGAGCCTGCTGGCACTGGGAATTATAGCTAGTTATTTGGGCAAGCCGGACTTCTTACGCAATTTAGAGATTCCGGACAAGGTCTCTTTTTTATTATAATAGTTTTCTCAAGTTTTTTGGGGGATGTTGCCCTCTTTTATTATAATATACTCTTGTAATTATCTTTTGCTTTTTTAAGAAATTCGAATTAACCAAAAAAAGCCAAGAAGAGTACACAAGAAGGTGATAAGGAAAGCCATGGCCCTAACAAAGCAAGTAAAGAGCGTGAATCATATCCCTTCTCTTGCCGTTCTCTTTCTCATGTTCTTTATGAAAAAGAAGATCCTTACGGCTACAAGGATATGATGTTTAGAGACACGGCCCAAGGAAAGAAGAAGGCATAAAGGAAGCATTCTCAAGACGCTTCAGATCATGAGCCTGATGAGTGAACCCGTTCCTCTACCCCGCTTGAATCAACGTCACTCCTAGCTTCGGATGGAGAGGGATTTGAACCCCCGGTACCACTTCTAGCACTTCGGTTTTCAAGACCAATTCCTTCAACCACCAGACATCCATCCCGAGGAGCATGAAGTTATTGAGGGGATAGGCTATAATATAAAACCTGCAGTGAATGCTCTCAAAACCCGAGCTCTTTTTGTCAAACTTCCGGCTGGTGGGTTGAAGGTTGCAACTTGAAGAGTCAGAGGAGTCACAGTCCAATGGCTGTCAACAGATGCAACTTGAAGAGAAAGAACATGAGACTAGTGATCTTGGAGTTGGGTTTGCCTATCGATGCTTAGGAACCTACTCTGAGTTACTTTTCTCCCCATTAGAAAGTTGCAGCAAACTCATCTTGTGGGTGGAAGTACTTGGGGTTGGGTTTTGGTGCTCCTTAACGGGATCCAACTGAAAATCTGGATGCCACGGCTCTAACTAAGAATGAAGAGAACCTCGCACGTATAACCTTCAGTCTAGAGAAGAACAACGAAGAGGAAGAGAACGGCATGCACATGGTCTTATTCTTTCTTTCGCAGTCCTTTGCTCTTTCCACCTAACCTCTTCAAAGAGAATAGACATCTGGGTAATCAAAAAGACTACAAAGAATAAACTTCAAAGTGGAAAGCAGATGTGCAGGTTACAGAAGAGCAAGAAGAGTCACAAGACTAGTCTTTTTTTAGGTATGATTCCTTTGTTCGTTAGGTGAACCCCGTCCTTCTCCACTAATCCAAGAGATTCAAGTCAAAAAGCGTAAGTAAACTCCATGCGAGCAAGAAGAAGATGTAGAAGCCTGCTTGAATGAGAGGTAAATCCTAACAAGATATTCCTCTTGGCTATACCAATCCAAGCTAAACGGAGGGAAAAGCTCAAAGAGACTCGAGTGTATACGAGAGGGTCACCCATCTGAGTAAAAAACGAAAAAGATTCAAGGCTGCCCTGTCAAGAAATGGACTCGAAGGTGATGGGCTGACTCTAAAATAGATTCTTCTTCCCAGGAACGGATGAGCAAAAGAGTCT
Organism: Papaver californicum; assembly: GCA_023531435.1. Lineage (NCBI taxonomy): Eukaryota > Viridiplantae > Streptophyta > Magnoliopsida > Ranunculales > Papaveraceae > Papaver > Papaver californicum. Next base: position 73,638 of record JAJJMC010010614.1, read on the forward strand.
TTTATTATAGTAATATTGGCCTTAGCATTGAAAAGCTAAAGAGAATGAACCCGGGGTCTAAGAAGATTGAAAGAAAATGCAAGGTATATCGTGTAACTACTAGTTACTTCTTAGCATACTAACGCAAAAGCCTGTGAGAGCATGTAAGACCAAAGGCAAGAGAGAAAGGCGCCTTTGACCCTCCTATGTATAAGCGAACCGGTGGGAAAGCGCTAGCGCAGAGCCGTATTAGTATATCATTTGAAGCCAATAACTCTAAGATAGAAGAAAGAATAACATATCAATGTGCCCATGAATTCCATCTGTAAGAAGCGCAGTTCACTTATTGAGTTATCTTTATATTAAAAAGGTAAGAGCTATCGATTATAGGAGTTTAACAATTCAAGGTTGCCGTCTCTTATCTATTGCATCCATGGTCTTATTCAGGCTCAATTTGATGGATTCCCCGGCCACATGCCTACTTGAATTCAGATAATCATCCCGAGAAGCGGGGTTGGGGCTTACTCCCGCCATAGCGTCTCCTCTTCTTCTCCGGGTTTACGCGCTCAGTCAGGTGATAGGAAACCAAAAGCATAACGAGCGGCTTGAGGCCACCACCATTAGGTGCATATCCGAGGCAAGGCAGTCCTACGCTGATCCAAGATCAAGTGCCGAGAAAGTGCTTCCATATGAAATATATCACCTATTATTCTGTTCCGGGATTTGCACCTACTTAGTTCAGATAAAACCTAAGTACCAAGCCTTGATGTATTATTAACGCGATTGATGGCCATCAGCTGCCGGTTCCGAAAGATCAGACTCCCTTGCCGTAGAGTCCTAAACAATATGGAATGAAGCAGCTGGGGAAGTCTTATTCATTTTAGTGCACCGCCTACTGAGAAACATAGCGATGTGCATGTGCCATGTGCAACGAGCGACTCATTGAAACCATCCGAAAGAAAGTACTCATCTTCAAAGAAATCCCCGACTCGGGAAACTCTTTCTCTCATCAAAAGAATCACAACTAATATTTTAGAATAAATATCTTCTTTCGTGAGCAAAAAGTGAGGAAACTCCCATACTTTCCGTTGGTCGACAACCAACAAAAAGAGAGAGTTTTCTTCTTCGCAACTCCTATATCTGTCTGTCCAGGGGGAATCATAGGAAAATAAATAAATTATGTCATTCCGAAGAAGTCTTCTACAGAGGGAAAGCTTCTTACGAATGAAAGTGAAAGTTAGTGGAGAGGAAAGATCTCCAGAAATTCTTATCTCATTCCATTCCAGTGGCTCGACCAGTAATCAATGGTAAAAACTAAAAAATCTATGGTTTCCCGGTAGAACCCCATTTATAACAAGCGGGAAGGTAGCACAGCTTGGTCATAGTGCAGGCCCCACTTGTGTATTGTTTTTGGCTGAAGAAGCTTCAGACAGGTTAAAGTTCATACCTTCTTCTGACTCCATGAACCAAGATCTGCTTTCATTATATGGGCAATACCGCTCAACTTTAGTAGATCATATGGATGTAGAAAAAGCTTCTCATTTTGATGAAATGGAAAGATCTTTCTTCAATTTCCATTTACCAAGTTCGTATCTTTCTTTTGTATGTGAATTCGATAGCGCCAACTAATGCAGGAGTCCATATAGATCGGGAAGATAGAGTCCCAAAGTCGGGTCAGACGACATAAAAGCAATACTCTTCGCAGTGTGGTCTAGTTCTTAGTGTTGCCATTTCCTTATTATAATAAGTCTCGATTAGTTAATACTGTTGAAATGCTTGTATGAATCTACATACGCGGCACACAGAAACATAGACGCTGGTTTCAGTAGTTTTAAAATCACAATCTGATCATAGTCATCAGCGCATAGGAACTGACGAATGAAGCAGACTGGAATAAGGATATTGAGATTGGGGTAGGGACACACTTGCGCGAATTCGGGTAACGGCTACAAGGGAGGAGGAATCGAAAGGAAACTCCGACCAGGGATGGACGTAAACTCGTAAGCTACCTAAGGTAGGGATAATCGTCTAGGTCTTATTGTGAAAGAAAAAATCCGTCCCGCCACAACAGACGGTTTGCTTCTTCTGTCGTCACCGGTCTTGGCGAGGAGACCTTAGGATAAGTTGCCGGTAGAATTTACCCGTTTCAGTAGAATTCTGAAGAAAGACGAAGCAGGTGGAGCTCACCTTACTAATGAAAGTGGGTTCATATATAGTGTAGTTCATGGTTCTTTCGGTCATCATTCATAGTATTTCGGTGATCGTCCATGGTATTCCGGGCGGGCATCTCCCGAAATCAGCATTCCCGAGAAGCAAAAGATTGAGAGTCCAGGCGGAAAAGACATGCATAAATAGTGGTCTCATGACAAGGGCCGACGACAGAAGCTCGGGACGGAGTTGTATGATGCGAAAGTCTCACGTACGGTTCCCTGAGAAGGGAGTGGCTACCTACTAGAGCTTCGACCAACCACACCACCGGTCAATTCCTGGGGCCAGCCCTTACTCTACCATTATTATAGGGGTCTGGGGTTCGACAAAGAAAGATCAAGGCAGCATATAAATTTTTCCCATATACTTCACTAGGATAACGACGCCAAATGTTTCTATGGATTGCTTCTTTCGCCTCTTTCTTCGTCAAAGTGCCTATGGTACCAGTTCATATTTGGTCACCCGAAGCTCATATAGAGGCACCTACGGCAAGATCTGTTATCTTGGCAGGAATTCTTTTAAAATTGGGAACCTACGGCTTTTTAAGATTCTCAATACCCATGTTTCCCGAAGCGACACTTCGTTCCACTCCTTTCATTTATACTCTAAGTACGATTGCTATAATATATACTTCCTCGACCACTTCAAGACAGATCGATCTTAAGAAGATTGTTGCCTACTCCCCTGTAGCTCATATGAATCTGGTGACTATTGGTATGTTTAGTCCGAACATACAAGGAATTGGAGGTAGCATTCCACCGATGTCAAGTCATGGAACGGTTCCTCCAGCTCTTTTTCTATGTGTTGGTGTTCTATATGACCGACATAAGACTCGACTTGTTAGATATTACGGAGGTTCAATGAGCACCATGCCTAATCTCTCTACCATTTTCTTCTCTTCCACTTTGGCCAATATGAGTTCACCAGGTACTAGCAAATTTATCGGGGAATTTCCCATCTTAGTAGGAGTTTTCCAAAGAAATAACTTAGTAGCCACATTAGCAGCGCTTGGAATGATTTTAGGCGCGACCTATTCCCTTTGGCTATATAATCGTGCGGTTTATGGAATTTAAAACCCGATTTCCTCCATAAATTCTCCGATCCAAATGGGAGAGAAGTTTCAATCTTTATACCTTTTATTGTTGGAGTTGTTCGGGTGGGTGTTCACCCCAAAGTGTTCTCGGACCGCATGCATACATCCGTCAGTAACTTAGTGCAACATGGGAAATTTCATTGATCGTAATCAGCAAAGAAAAAAAAAGGATGAAAGAACTCATATGTCTATATGAGGGACCCGTAGGAGGCTTCCTACCGATGGAATCGCTAATGGCAACCCTGTATTGTGTTGTACCAGCAGACCATATTCGGATTGCTATTTCGTTTCCTTTGCTCCGCATGTCCCAGATGAGATGGGTGTGTTGCCCCACAGAAGAGGGTGGTGGTTTGGTGGTAGTACTACATCATTGTGTTCATTGATAGGAAGAAAGAAAGAAGGATTTGTCCCAGTTGTTGCTGGTCCATCTAACTGACTAGCTTACCGGCATGAGAAAGGATAACATAGTCTTGATTGGAAGTAGATTGAAGTGAAATGGACTTGCTTTCAGGTGACGGCAAAGAGAGCATCTCTGCTTCCATTCCATTAGACATTGGAGCTGACTCGACAAACAATGTTCAGAGCAGATAATGTAAGAGTCTAACCAGCTGGCGGAAATTCCGATACTGAGTGCTGTAATTGGTTGAAATATAATAAAAAGAGTTGCCGGTTCCGATCCTTCTGTCTCTTTCCAAGATGAGTTGACTATGAGGTGGGAAATAGAACAAAAAATGAGACGAAATTTAGTATTCTCAGCCTTAGGATAGCTAGCAATTGCCGATCAATAGAAGAGTTATTCCCTCATCCTCCTGTTCCGAATTCGACCTTCTCACCTCGTTGCCTTTACAATGATTTCAGGACTTGAAAACCTTCATCAAGACTTGAATGGAAACCGCGGAAAGATGGGACCGAATCTACTATTGAAACGACAAATTAATATGACATTCGGACTTTTTCCAGCTCTATGGGTCTATCTTTTTGATTCGTTTCTTTAAAATGCCAATTTTTTCATCATCTTTCTTTATTTCTTGATCTCTAATGGAAGTTATGGCAAAAGAGGTAGGATTCGTAATGTCATTGCTACTAAAAGGCCGGTCTATCTTTGTTTGCATCCCCATGGTCGTGGGAAGAGTGCTCTATCAACGGCTCGTGTGGACAAGAATCTATACCTATGCACCCATTATGCCCCTTTACTTTGTTTAGGTACGAGGTCATTGAGATAAGTGAATACATCTGTTTGGTACTGGGTCTATAAAATTCTATGAGTATTCAGAATTGTGCCTACTCGGTGTTGGCGTAGATGATTTCCATTGGTTGGTAGTAATATCGTAAATAATATAGATTAAATAATATGTGAACTAGATAAATAGAACATGGTCAATGGCGTCCCTTAGGCTCTAGAACGGGGTCTAGATAAATTCAGTGATGAAGAAGATAAATAAGGAGTGGTATTCCTCGTAGTATCAGTGTTTTGTTATCTCTTTTCGGGTGAAGAAAGGAAGAAGAGCCCTGGAAAACATGAAATGAATGAGTAACCAAGAAAACGGATGTGCGTGCTAACGCGCAACGGTAGGAGTCGTTGCTTATTGGGATCCAAACTGAAAAATCAGGGTCACCTGTGATGCTTGGAAGAAATGAGAAATCAACTCCAGCCCGCTCCATGATGTCTCTAATATAATCACGCACAACCCACTGACCATCAACAATCAAGTTACTAACTGGCTGTGAATACAAAGGCTTATCAGCATAAGTAAGCCCCATATGCGCACTCAAGCTAGTGTCCGCATACCAATTATCAAAGAACATGGAAGTGTTCCTTCCATCACCAATTACACACTTCGTGTGCTTCTCCACTTTAGAATATACCCAGCGAATACCAGGGAAGATTGAGGACTTCAACTTGTAATCGATAAAGTCCCAATTAACTTTAAGATATTTGGCACGAAGAAACTGAGCCCATGTCTTGTTGGAGTGTCTGATATTCCAACATAATTTCATGAGCATAGCCCTATTAACCACAGCCATTCTACGCAAACCCAACCCACCTTCCTCATAAGGACTGCATATGCGGTCAAAAGAAACAACCAAATCTTTCCTTACCTCTGCATCACCAGTCCAAAGAAAGTTCTTTATAGCAGTATCACATTGAGAAAGAATTCTTCGTGGCCACCTATACACATCCATAGTATGGAGGGCATAGATTGCAATCACATGTTTGAGGAGGATAATTCTACCTTGGAATGACAACATTCTCCCCTTCTAACCAGGTAGTTGCTCAAGCAGCTTCTCTACCAATGGTCTAATGTGAGCATATTTAACTCTCTCAGGCATTATTTGCACCCCTAAATACCTGTCAGGGAAAGTAGCTCTGCCCATACCCAGATGTTCTGCAATTTCCTTGCCTCTAGCTCTAGAAGCATCCCCATAGTAGAACTTTCTTTTTTGTCGACTCGCAGATTGCCCTGAAGAAGATTGATACACTCCAAGAAGAGTAACCAGGTTCTGCAGGCTAGGTTTGTTACCTCTGCAAAAAATAATAATGTCATCCGCAAAGAAAAGATGAGTGGGATATATGCCTTTGCGTGTGACCATAGTATGCATCTTACCCTCATTGAACAGTTTAGTAATATTTTTACTAAGAATGTCTTCCATTAACACAAAAAGAAGAGGTGAAAAGGATCACCAACAAGCAACGGCTCCTACCGTTATGCGTTAGCACGCACATCCATTTTCTTGCTCCAGCTGTAATCGAACAAGACGTTTATCAGCATATCCATGGGCTAGCTTGAGTGATTGATGTTACATGCTATCTTCCGTCGCTTCGTGAAGTGCCTCTGAGGCTTCATGATTGAGTGAGGCTAGCTTCTTTCCTAGCTGCAACGATCTTTTGAAATCACAATCACTAGGCGCCGAATAGCAATCATACTTCCGCTATAAATAAGAAGTGAGGTAAAGCTATCTTTGATTCTTGCTTTTGAGAGACGAACCGGAGCTAACTCCAGTGCTTATCAGTCACCATCTCTAAAAGGAAGTAACTAGTCACTGCGTCCCTCTCCTTAATGCCTTGCTTCAAGCCGGTAGTTATGAATAGACAGAAAGACTTCGACTTCATAGCCTCTAACAGCGCTTCTATCCAACCAATTCTTTCTATCTGCCTGCTTCCAGCCTTGAGTCCAAGTAGGGACGAAGAGGTAGATGAATATGAATCACTAGCTCTTCACCCGACATCTTTTCAGCGATGAGACCTCTTTGACTACTGGATAGCTACTGAAACCTATTCGTCTAGTACAGGCCTTCCCTTTTGAATGGATGTAGGATCAACTCTTCTTTTTGCTATAAGGATGGAATGGCTTTCCGATAATACATAGCATACATAATTTTGTCGTCTAGGTAAAAGCTAAACTGGTCTGCCCGGGCCTTGCTGTCAAGAGAATGAGTTTTCCAATAGATAGACTAGAAATGGTAGCTGGAGAGAAGAATATGAATACGAGTTAAAGTAACTGCTATTTCCTGCCTTTCAAAGACTAGGGCAAGCTCGATCCCTCTAGTAATTTTTTCTATTGCTCAACGCATCTGCTGGTCTCGACTCAACTCCCTCCTTGAATCCCGATCTCTTTGGCGATTCGAGCGAGTAGGCCCTGGCGGAGCCCGCAGCCTTTAATTAAACCTCCCTTAACATATGAAAGCGGATACCGAATCCACGCCTCTGCTGGTCTATCATCCGCTTCCCTGGATGGTCCAATCTTTTTTCTCGAAGGTCTTCGTTTCCGTGTAGAAGAACGACAGGCGAAGCCTGAGTATAACCATTTATATCTTATCTTTCCTCTATTGTCCATATTTCCAAAGAATGAGTTGGATCTCTCCCAGCTAGGACGAATCAAGCTAATAAGTATCCTATTGAAACGTAAGACCGCAATAAGTATGCAGATCATTTAGATCGTAGTAGGGCTTTAGTCCCAATGTAACTACCAAACCTACCCACTAGCACTAGTAGCTTATTCATTGAAACTTTCTGTACTCCGTGAAGGTCCCCACTGCGTTCTTCTTTAATACCTACGAACGGGGTTACAAGGACCGAGGATTCACGCTATCCCACTAATGACCAGTTTCCTTGAATGAATGATTCGGAAAAGGGTACTCTGACATCAATAACCCGGTTGCAAAAGATGAAGTAAGGCTGCTTGGCATGACTTCATTTGGAAAAGGCTCTTAGATGTGAGGTCTTAGCGTGGATTTAAGAATCTGTCATCACCGATCCAGCCATTTTGCACGAAAAACAAAGTTTTTTCCAAAACATCCCGAAAGAGAAAGACTCGACTTGACAGAGAAAACTTTCAAAAGAACCGAGCTGCGTCCAAAGATGGAATTTCCGTTCATTACTTGGCATGGGAATCTACAAGGGCTCGGCGCGGATATGATAAGTCCCTCTCGTTTGCCTTTTGCCTAATTATTGAAGCCTTTCCCTAAGTAACTGGGTAGATGCTTACTCATAGAACTTGACGTATGCACCAGAATGCGATTCATAAACAGAGTTTTCAGAAAGGAGTTTACTTAGATAAACTGGAGTTTTCACTTTCAAATAAGTTCCAGCATCTCGCGGAATTGAGGATAATCAACCAAGTTCCCTTCCAAGAGGATCCCTTTTTGTCCTAGTAGAATCTTCCCTTTCAAGATAACTAACTGATATTGAGGAACCTGCTAAGCGCTCAGCCAAAAGGTCACGTTTTATACCTATGGATCCTAACCTAGCACAGTTTCTCTTTGGACCTAGACTACTTGCTAATTATGTATCTACTGACCGACCAGATGTACCTGATGAACCAAATTTTGTCCACTTTTCTTTATCATAAGCTCATCCACCAGCTATACTAAGATAACCAAGTTATGTCGAAGAACCAGAAACCTAATGACTAAATACAACATCTCTAAAAGTTCCGAATTAAGCAAGGTCTGAAATAGATCCACCAGAAGGAGCATTTTATTATCCAGTAGCACCAGTTGAATGACCAAGTGAGATTGAGGAACCAGCTAAACCAAGACCGGTAGAGACTTAAAATATAGGCCTACTCCCATCCATTTAACTTTCACCAGCAGATCCAAGATCACTAACTAAGTTAGCAAATCCAAGAGTTTTAACATACTAATAACGTCTAGCATTCCCAGGAATAGTACACAATAAAGCAACTTATCCACGAGGACCTGCCCATTCTGCCCTTTAAGGACCACCAGCGTATGTCGAGGAACTAGTCCACTTCTCATCTGAACGATCTAGACCTTCTCCACCAAGCAAACCAGGCCTAGGACACTTTTCCCTTGGACCAGGACTATTTCCACTTGCACTTCCGATAACGCTATCAGCAAATCCTGCATCAACTGATCCATCTGACCTAGAAAGTCCAATTTTACCAAGACTTCCACCAAATGAACCATGAAATGTAGCATAACCAGAGTCTTCAGAAAGGGAAGATATCCACTTAAGATCCATAAATAGGGCAGTAACAGACAAACCTAGCAGACTCATAAAATAAAGCCTAGGAAAGGATGATTCTAGCACTTTTTAGGCGATATTTTAGCCCATATCACTTGGGGCTATGACGTACCTGAGGGACCTGATGCCAGCCACCTTTCTAAATTACCAGCTCATGCCTAATAATATGGCCTTACAATACGTTTTCACCTTCCTTAAATGGGCTTAGATCTGGAATCACTAGCTCAGAATACTAAAGACTATATAAACAAATAGTGGAATATTTTCACCAGAGGATCGAGTTTACCTTTTTCAGAAGTAGACTACTTTGCTCTTGCCCTCGCTAAGAAAGAAGCACAAGCAGCAGGTAAAAGACCCTCAGAAAGCTCCTTAAGATTTTTACTTTTATACCTTTCTGTGTCCCGAATTACTCCTTAACTCTTGAGTTCCTAGTCTGCTAAAAGCCTAAGCCGCTTAGAACTACAAAACTATATTCATATGGAGGATCCTGATGGATCTCTACTTTAGGTCTTCAGTCCACTAGATTGTCTTGGCGGTTTCCCTAGATCACCACCGAAGTGAAAGCCTTTTTAGTCAGCCTATTTCAAAGCGAAAAGTACACATACCTTTTTGGGGGATCAATATATTGCTTATGCCCCCTTTTGGTACGTAGCTATCGAGAAGGTATGACATATAAAACCAGTAGGTCGACTAGAAAGCACCCTATGATGGAGTAGCAAGGTATGTATTGTTGTGAGTGGTCGCTGTCAAGGAGAGTTTGGAAGGCCAGTTCATATGTTGTTGATCCAATCGGGAATATGATTGACGTCAAACGACAGCCTACTTCTTGTCCCTTGCATTACCTGCGGGGTCGAGCAAAATACAACAAAGAAACTTCACTATCGAAGCCTAATTCATCTTCTCTGCCTCTCTTACCAATAGTAACCAACAGCCACAAAATACAACCCTAAAGTTTCTGCTCGTGAGCTGTGGAAGAGGAAGGCGGCCCTTATCAGTAGAGTAGGTGATGTTATAATAATTTAAAACCTGACAGCCCTTAGTAGAAGTGAAGATGCCATTATCATTTAAATATCATATGCCCCTTAACCTAAGACAGTCTGCCAAAAGTAATCGCCCTGGAAATGACCATTTAGCCCCTAGTTCTTGTCTTGCATATAACTTTATCATACGAAGTCAGAATGACTTCATTCTTTCGCCTTTAGATTCGTTTTCTCGTTCTCTTCGACATGATGAGTAGAAATCTTGGATTTAAAAGAGCTTCACTGGGTCTTTGGTAATTCTTCCCTTGAAGCACTTAATTTTCACTTCTTCTAGAGATGTAACCTACAAAAGACACAATATACAAAAGTAATACTAATGCAAGGTAATTCGCACGAAATATATTAAATAAACGTAAGAAAATGATACTCAAAACATATGCATTTATCACAATTACACGTATCACACAACCCAAAACTAGTAGAAGAAATATTAATAGGTTGATTCAAGTGATCACTTTAAATAACCTATCAACATTCTTAGACAATAAAAATAATAGAGATAATCAATAATAAAAATAAAATTGATTTAAAATAAACTTAAAAATTATCTATAATTAAAAAGATCTTAGCTAAACATAGCTATAAAGTATTTAAAAAAAATAAAAAGTAAAAGAAAAAAAGTAAAATAAAAATAAAAACGAACTCACATTCTCTTTATTTTTGTTTTCTAGTTAGAAAATAATAGAAAACAAAAGAAGTGTATTTTCTTTGAGTTTTTAACTCCTATTTTTATAGCCTTCAAATACCTTATCTAGATCCAAAAAAATCCGTGCTCGATAGAGAAGCAAAGTCGGTTAAGAGAATTACAGTTTATCTCAAACTAGGTGATGCTGATTGGGTGTTAGCGCGGAGCATTCTAGTAGAGTGCATTTGTCTTCAAATTGTCTCGATCATCCGTGGTCCTCATGTGGAGCAATGTGCCTTCTTTATCACCGTATACATTATACAGCTCGATGCTCCTTTTTTAATGGAATAACCGCTCATGTATAAAACGCCAGATATCTTAGAGAAATCCGTGTTTTCTCTTCCAAAAATACTGCCAACCGGTACCCACCAGTTAGTTCTCAACTGATAAAACTCTCTCTCTTCACTAACTGCTCGTAATGGTGACATAGGGTGGGTCCCGTATCACTGCCTTGTAGGCTTGTACCTGCTCGAAGAAGAAGTGTAATCTTCTGATTCTCTACACAATTGTTTGGACCCCACATGTGCAAACTAATGCAACTCCAGTTACCCAACGGAATCCATTCACGTCAGGGCAACTGCAGCGGTCGATCATACCAAAGAGTAAGATCAGGATTACTCTTTGGTCTGGTATTGACAAGCGCAGTGGGCGAGTTTAATTAGTATATGGTCTGAGAAAGTTACTGTTTCAGACTACTTCTTGTCAATGTCAATGGACCAAAACAGATTTGGTCTGACGCTGGTGTATGACAACGTTTGGTTGAAACGTTGGTGCACAAAAACGTTTGTACAACGCTAGTGTACAAAAACATGTAGCGAAACGGTTCACCACATTAGCGTTTAACAAACGTTATTGTAGAATTACGTAAGCGTTTAGTTTGTAAACAAAAACGGTGTTGTAGTCCAACGTTTAGTTTATGGTATGTCTTTTGTCTTTTGATCATAAACGGTGTTGTACTCCAACGTTTGTAAAGAAAAATGTTTCCCTAGAACAACACTTCACGTACTTAACGCGCTGCTAGAAGAGCATTACTTAATACAACGCTATACCATGACAGGGTGAAGGATTGAAACGCTGATTTAGAGGACCGTGGCACTTGGGGGTTAACGGTTTATTAGAGTAACGTTTTCAAAAAAAAACGCTACATTAAACAAGTGTTTTTAAATTAAGATTCAAAACGCTGTCGTAGCTGAACGTCAAAAACATTACGTTTGCATAGTCGAACGTTGTGGGCTCAGATGCTGTTCTAGAGTGGCGTTTGGAAATAAACGTTACTTTGCAGCAGCGTAATATCAAATATACTCGACTGTCCGCTGCGTTTAACTTTTTTTCCGACCAAACTAATTTGGTCTTTAGTCGATGGTATAGTCAAACCGCTGCAGTTGCCCTCAAGCACCTCAAATTCACTTCATAGCCATTCGAATGGTTTTAAGTCAACAATGCTTTTCCTGGTGGTGCTAGTGGATTATAAATAGTTTCCCCTTAACGCTCGCTAGGTTGTCAACAATACTTTCCATAAATGACCATTTTACTCTTTTTAGATGTTTTTTTGTTTTGCTCATAACTTGTTCATATGAAGTCCAAAGACTTTATTCTTTCGTCCTTGGCTTCATTTTTTGGTCCTCCGCAAGATGATAAAAATCCTAGATTTGGACAAGTTCCACTAGGTTTTTGTTCTTTCTTCACTTGTAGCAGTTCTTTACTTGCACAATTAAGTGCCACTTCACTCCATTTGGACGGTTTCACCTACTAAAAGATAAATAAATAAGTAAAAGCAAACGTAATATACAATAATTCATAAGAAACCTAGCAAATAATAGCATCAAATTGACACTATAAATATGTAAAATATGCACTTATCAAAAATACCGTATGATAAATGTTGATCTTAGCTTGGAATTGTTGGGGTTTGGGGAGTAACCCAACAACTAGGGCTCTCAAATCGTTCCTCATAGGCAACAATCCTGATTTGTTATTTCTTTCGAAAACAAAGATGTCAGAAGCAAATTCTCTTTAGAGTTTGAACCAGTGTGGTTCTTAAAACTATTGCATTGTCACTTCTACAGGCAGAAGTGGTTGTCTATGGCTACTTTGGAAAGAAGGTATTAATATTGAAATTATTTGTGAATCTAATAATCTTATTCATGCAGTTATTCAGAATGATGGCCCATGACGGTCTTGCCATCTTTTTTGTATATATGGTCCTCCTGTAGCAACTCAAAGAGCAAATTTCTGGCGTAATCTTTCTCATTATGTACAAGTCTTCCATTGATGTAAAAGTTTCATCGGATATTTTAATGTCATTAGTTCTAATAAAGAGAAGTTTGGGGGTCTTCCTGTTTTGAACTCCAGTATTTCTTTCTTCAACAGTTATTCATCAGAATCATCTTATAGATTTGGGTTATAAGAGAGCAGCATACACTTGGAGCAATGGCATAAACTTGAATAACTTAATTCAACAAAAAATCGACAGAGTCATGGCCAATCCATAATGGTGCATTGCCTTTCATAAGGCTGCAGTTATTCATCTGCCAAGACTTGCAAGTGATCATGCCCCAATTTTATTGAATACTTGTAGAAACATGGCTAGAGCTCCTTAAAATTATAAATTTAAAGCTTGTTGAATATCACATTCTGAGTTTCTAGATAAAGTCAAAGAATGTTGGTTTGTTGAGGTGGATGAAGATACTAATTCTAAGCTAAGGAAATTGGGATCTTTTTTAACTGTTGAATTAGAAAAATAATTGGATGCATTATATATATAGAATAGCTATTCTGAAGAATAAATTGCTAAAAATCCAATATTGGAGAACTACAGTTGTTAACATTCAAAGAGAAAAACTAGTCATAGCTCAACTAAATGAGTATCTGGTGATGGAAGCTACATATTGGAATCAGAGAATGAAGCAATTATGGGTTAAAGATGGTGATACAAGGCATTTTCACCTTTCGGTTCAAGAAAGAAGGAGAAAAAAATAACATTTTTCATTTGCAAAGAGATGATATGTCTTGGATAACTGATCAAGGTGAGATAGCTTTAGTTAGTGTTCACTATTTTCAAATTTTATTTCAAGCACCATTGGTTTCATTCCTCCACTCTTTTATCTACCTACTTCCATTATATCCCGTCAAGTAGATAATGCAGTAATCGAAAAAATCCTTTCTCCAGAAGAAATATGGGTGTTTTGGTTAAAGTGAGTTCTTTTACATCTCACAGACCTGATGGATATTCTCTAATGGTTTATAAGAAGTGTTGCTTTGTTATTTGTAAAGATGTTTGCAATGCGATAAAAAATATCTTTAAGTATACTTTTCTCCCAGATCTATTCAACCACACAAACATCACGCTAATACCTAAATTTAAGAACCCCAACAAACCTTCTTATTTCCGCCCAATTTCTTTGTGTAGTGTCTTTTACAAGATTATCTCCAAAATCTTATCCGAAAAAGTTAAGCCTTATCGAGTTTATATCTTGGTCACAAAATCAATTTGTGCCAGGTCATCAGATATTAGATAGCATAATTTTTTGGTAAGGAGTTATTACATTCTATGAATAACTCTAATGCTGCAAATAGACATTTTACTCTAAAGGTGGACATGGCTAAAACATATGATAGGGTAAGCTGGAAATTCTTAGGGGATATGTTGAGTATCACGAGTGTGACAGGAAAAGCACATTTTCTGATTATGAATTGTGTTATGACTGCATCCTTGTCTATCAATCTTAATGGAGCTCCACAAGGATTATTTAAAAGTGGGAAAGGTCTTCGTCAGGGATGTCCTTTATCATCAACCCTTTTTATCATCTGCTCATGTGGTCTTTTGATTCTAATGAAAAGTTATGAAGATCAAGGATTGTACCAAGGATACAAATTGAACACATGGGCTCCCATAATCTCTCATCTAATGTTCGCAGATAATCTTTTGTTAGACCTCTAGAGTTAATGTGAACAATTTGAAAGAGATTATGGATCGTTATGCGTCCCTGTCAGATCAGTTGATCAACTTTGATAAGTCTTCTATATACTTTAGTAGAGGGATCTCTGATTTGAGAATGAATACAATCTTACTGGATTTGGTGTGAAAGAGATGACTAAAAAGGATAAGTACTTAGGGATTTTTCCTTTAAAGTCGGATCACATCGTCTCTAGTTTTAACTTTATTATTGACAAGTTCAATAGTAGACTTGTTGGATGGAGACAACACTTTTTAAATTCGCAGGGTCTTTCTTCCATTCTAACCTTCTTCATGAGTATATGTCTTCTTCCTAAATGTGTAACTCTACAAATAGATAAAATCCAAAGGAGTTTCTGGTGGGGGCGTGCTGTAATTCACAGAAAGCTACAATTCATAAATTGGCAAATATTTCTCATTACAAAAAGATAAAGGAGGATTGAGTATTCGCAACATAGAAATGCTCAATAAAGCTCTCATATGTAAATTAGCATGGAGATTTCTAGAGAACAAGGATGCTATGTGGGTAAGATTACTCTCGGCAAAGTATCTAAGGGACAATTCATACTGGACTGTGGAGTCTAGTAATAAAAATTCTGCTATATGGAATAGCACTGCATCAACAGTGTTAGATCATTTACTTCCTAGAAATCCTAATATTCATTCGAATGTTCAAAAAGTTTCTGATCTTATCAACATTGAGTAAGACTTGGAAAATGGAGTTATTAAGCCATATGTTTCCTCAACATGTGCAGCAACAAATCTCTTCGATTTACCTTCCTACTGAAGAAAACGCTCAAGATATTCTCATTTGGATTTGTACACCATCAGGTAAATTTTCAACTAAGTCTTGCTATCAACTGATTGCAAGTAATCTTTCTCCTCAATCATTCTGAAGATTCATATTTTTTTATGGAAAGTAATCAACAATGGTATTGCTGTTAAAATGAATAGTCAAAGATTCATCCAGGCTGGGGATTTAAGCTGCAGTTTCTGTAAAGAAAAGGAGGAATCAATTGTTCATTTACTGTTTGATTATACTTGTACAAAAGTAGTCTTTGAATCTGCAGAGAATGAAGTTCAATTCTCAGGATCACATGAAGACCACACTGGAATCTTAATAGATTGGATGAATGATAATATTAATATTAAGTTCGTGGCTGGAGCTTGTATATTGTGTAACATATGGAAATGGAGAAATGATATGATTTTCGGAAGGATAACTTTCTCTACTAGCTCTATTCTGAAAAAGGCAATGCATGATTACAACTTGTGTATTAGAGGAAAATAGAAATTCTAAGACTAGCATTGCTGGCTTTCGGCAGAATCATTGGACTCCTCCAGATTTTTCTTTTGTCAAAATCAAAGCAGACGCTGAATTCATTCCTAAAAATGGAGCTGCTGGTGCTATAGCACATGATCATACAGGCAAGTACCTTGGTTGTGGTTCTAGCACTTTCGATACCTCTTGCGCTCTCCTGGCGGAGTCAAAAGCCTGCAGACTTGGTATAGAATTAGCTAAAAAATTGACTTCTCTAAAATTATCATCGAAGGAGATACTGCCAGTGTTACGAAGGCGATCCTGGAAGAGACTCTCCTTGTATAAGATCAACCATCCTACAAATTAGGGGAAAGATTAATGATTTTGCTGATATCAAATTCTTTTCAGTGCCAGAATCTGCTAACCATTTGGCTCATTCTCTCTGTCAACGTGCAATGAAAAATCATGTAAAATATGTGGTGGAATGCTGATAGCCCACCTATGTGTATCTCTTCAAAGTAGTTTAATAAAAGTTGGGGGCTGTTTTTTAGCCCTTTTCCCTTCAAGAAAAAGAAGCTTCTGCCACTGCTTGAACACAAATGTCCCTAGTCATACATACGTTACTGATGCCAGAGTAAACTAAACATCACCTCAGTAGGGAAGCATCAACAACTGTTGAGACTCGTTTACTAAATTCTCTCATAGTTTGAGAACATCTTACAGGCCACCAAAATAAGGGGAACATTAACAACAAAAAAAAACCTATTTTACATCACACATGGTTTAGTTATCAAGTGCGTTTTTTGGTTTTGGTTTTCCCACCCTTAACACATGATTTTACAAATTGTTTCAACGCACTTTTGTGCTCATGATGATGACCTTCCTCATCTTCTTCCTTCCCATGATGATGAAATAACCCGGTCTTCTTCTTTTTGGTGCCATCACTCTTTATAGGCGTCATTTCTCGCATCTCTTCCTCCACCTGCAAACACAACTGCATAACAATAACAACTGTTAGATTACATTTGTTCTAAGAACCACACGAACGTTGCACTGGTGTAGCAGCTGAAACCAATTTTGTTACTATCTACATATTACCTTAAATAGACGGTCTTCGACATGGACAAGACGGTCAATAAGATTGCCCTTGAGTTGTGTTTCCATTATAACATCATCAATGGGTCGACAGTGCTTCTCAAGACTACTCCTGCAGGGTGTGGAATCAACGGACGATGAAGTCGAAGATGATGGCGATGAGTTATGCTTTGCTGTCGTTGTCGCTAAAAATGATAACCTTCCTGATCCCCCTCCGCCTGCTCTAGGAGTACTACAATTTGATGGTGTAGTGGATGTACAAGAACTCCTTGCTGGTGAACCACTACTAGTATAACAAAATCCCCTTCCTCTCATTTCCTCTAAGTGCCTCAACTGCATAACAGAATCAAACAAACAATCAACAACGACAACAAATTAACTAACAATGAATGATTTTGAGAGAAATATGTTTTCAGTACCATGTTGTCGAGCCTGTCGAGTCGAGATACGATCGGAGGCTCTTCATGACCTACTTCACTACTAATAGCCATTTTATCTATCTCTATGTATGAGCTACTGACTAAACTAATTTTAGAGATTGAAATATTTTGATTCGGAACTCTAATCCAAAAGCTCTCTATAGTACTAGTAATAAAAAGGTGTAAACCGTTCAAGGACTTGTCCTATATAGCCACAAGTCATGGATGACTGAGATATAATGTGACTATTACTTATTGATACGCGTGTCACCTCGAAATGATAGGTGTAACTGATGATACATATACGTGTCTCGTCTCAAGTTGGATGTATTTTCTCGAGGAGGCAAAAATGAGATAAGATTCTCTGGCTGTCGTTTTAGTTAATTAATAGTTATAAACTTATAATTGGTCATGTAACGTGTCACTGAAAAACTGAAAACTAGATACTGCCCGTATCTCATCCGGTATTGTTGTTTGGGTTCGTTCCTGTACGGCTTACAAATTTGCATGGACTCTAATTCATTAATTTCCTCTTACATTTTACAGTAATTAATATTAGGTACTAATTTGATTGGGTACTGAGCATTCATTAGTTACTACTACTTCAATCTATGAGGAAACAAATAAGTCATCTGATTCAGTTGGGGATGACCAATACCGTAAAAGCGATTCAACAGTCAGTCTACGAATAGCAGTAAGCATTGAGATGAAAAACCGACACCCATCAATCTTGTATTCTTCCAGTGGATTTCTATGCCCAAAACTCCTCACATTTACTGCTGAACTCAGCCTGTTCATGTTTATCAGATGATCTCTCCAGAAACAATCAAGAGTTTTAACAAGTACTGCCTTCTCAATTTCCTTAATGTAAACGTCGTCATACCCAGATTCTTGTACTGCATCTAGATAGGAACCGATAAGAACGTCCCCGAGGTATTTGCGCAGAAGATTACAAGTTACTTGATAAGGTCCACTCTTTGATGACTCATCAGTGCATATTACAAGCCAACGTCTTAAGGAAGAGCACTTCCTACGGACTCCTCGAAATGCACTTGGAGGTATGGGCATGTTCACAAGGGAAAAGTTGTCAATTTCAACAGATTTTAGGTCATATGGCTGTTCCACTGACGCCATTAAAGCTTCCTCAGTTATCCCTTCAAATATATCAGCAAATGCCTTCCCTGTAATTACATTGAGCTCATTCAACAGCTTACCCAGACTCCAGGTACTTGGATGCCTAAGCGGATCAGTGTTTCCAAAGACGACTTCATCAGCAACTGCTTGCATGTACTGGAAGATGTGTTGAGAACAACTTTCTGAATCACCTGCTAAAATTGATTGCCTAAGGGTATACACATGCTTCCTTTGTACCTCTAATACTTCATCAAATTCAACAAGGCTCTTCCTTATACCGAAGAAGTACTTCTCAGCATTTATTTGCAGCCCCAAAAGCTGTTTGAGGATGTAATCACCCTCAATTGGTATATCCTCATTATTTGTGATTCTTGATATGAGTTTGACAGCCCACTCAGTGTCAAAATTGAACTTCTGGAACATTTCATCCTGTAAGCTCACCATAAACCTTGTTGATCCAGGATCCCCTTGTCTACCAGCTCTCCCTCGAAGCTGGTTATCTATCCTTCGTGACTCGTGTAAAGAGGTACCAATCACATGGAGCCCCCCCAACCTCTTAACCTCAGACCCTTCTATCAAACTATGTTCTTCGCAGTCATTCAAAACCAAAGTATAAGCATATGCGATGGTAGGACTGAGAGGATACATTTCTGACTCCTCCGCTAAATTTTTTTCCAGCTCTTGCCTACCGGTTGACTGACTCAACTGTATGGACTCTGAAATTAAGGATTTTGCCTCTTGATATGTCCAGCTTTTCCCTTCGCTTTTTCGTACGTACTTAACCATAAGAGCAGTCTTGGCTAGCAAAGCTAATGATGATGGTCCAACTTTTATCTTAGACAATCCCTTTTGGGAAATTGGCTCTCCATCAATATCAACATCTGGAGCTTCTTGAGTCAAAAATGATAGCAAACTGTCCTCAATAACCTCTCTAGCCAGCATTTTTGGGTTTCCACCAAGGATTATGTCCGTGCCTCTACCAGCCATATTAGTAGATATAGTAATAGCAAATTTTCTACCTGCTTGGGCGACAACTTCGGCTTCCCTTGCGGCATATCTAGGCCGTGCATTTAAGACATTGTGGGGGATATTTGTCTCCTTCAACAGATCAGACAAATATTCAGAATTTTCAACGCTAGTTGTGCCGACTAAAACAGGACGGCCCTGATCAAACATGTATTCAATTTCTTGGCGCACATTTTCCCATTTCCCACGTGCAGTTGCGAAAGCTTGAATAGGTAAATCTTTACGAATATTTGACAGATTTGTAGGCACTTCAATGACAGGCATTTGGAACATCTTTAGAAATTCTTTCTCTTCGGTTTTTGCAGTTCCAGTCATCCCCGAAAGCTTTGGATAAAGCTTAAACAATGATTGATAGGTGATTTGGGCCACGACAACTGAGTCTGCCTGGATATGCAGACCTTCTTTGGCCTCCACGGCCTGGTGAATCCCTTCAGACCATCTCCTTTTCTCTTCAACTCTACCTGTGAGCTCGTTGATTATGAGTGCCTTTCCATTCCTAACCATGTACTGGACATCCCGACGGTAGAACTCTTTGGCCTTCAAAGCATTCATCACAAATCTTGCCCAAGGATCATTTTCATCCCATAAGTCACTTGTCTCAAGAGCCATTTCAGCAAGAGCAATACCTTCTTCAGTCAACTCTACCGAGTTATCCTTGAGTTCGACATTGTAATGTCGGCCTCGTACAAGAAGCTCTGCCACTTTGGCAGCAACTGGATAGCGTGCGGCATCTTTACTAGCCTCACCACTAATTAGCAAGGGATTCCTTCCTTCATCAATAAGTACTGAATCAACTTCATCAACTATTGCAAAATGGAACGGCTTTGGCCATCGCATAACAAGTTGCCCTCTACTACCGGCAAGGTTATCCCTTAGGTAGTCAAAACCAAGTTCAGAGTTGTTGGTGTAGGTTATATCACAGTTATAGTTTGATCTCCTCTCTTCAGAAGTCATCCCCCTCTGGATAAGACCCACTGAAAGACCGAGGAAACGATGAACCCGGCCCATCCACTCTGCATCACGCTGGGCTAAGTAATCATTGACCGTAACCACATGGACGCCCTCACCCGTCAATGCATTAAGATAAGCTGCCAAGGTAGAAACCAGAGTTTTCCCCTCGCCCGTCTTCATCTCAGCAATGGACCCATCATGAAGAACTGCCCCACCAATTATCTGAACATCAAAATGGCGCATTCCTAGCTTCCTTTTGGCCGCTTCACGAACAACAGCAAAGGCCTCAGATTGAATTTGAGCAAGTGTTTCCCCTTGACGTCCCAGACGATGCCTAAAGTCTTCAGTTTTTGCAGCCAACTCTTCATCAGAAAGAGTCTGAATATGAGGCTCTAGAGAATTCACAGAGTTAACTAAACGGTAGTAATCACGAACAACCCAGTAATTTAAGCTGGCGAAATCCATCCAGTTCTTATTCTTCTTCTTCTCAAGGGCACCAAAGTAATTTCCCTGAGTAAAGAATAAGCCTATAAATTTCTGACAGGGAAAACGAGAAACAGAAGATAGTACTTCAAATAGCAGAAAAAATAGAAAAAATAAAACTGAAAGGGAGTTGGGACGAACCTTGACAGAAGCAGCAACTATTGATTTAGTGGATGAACGAATTTTAAAAGAAGAAGAGGAAGAGAGTCTAAGGAATGTATAAGGCTGGGTGAAGCTGTTGAAGTGATGGACGCGTCTGGTGGTTGAGAATGGATTTGAAAGAGCAGGAGCAGGAGCAAGAGCCATTTCTCCCTCTTCTTCAACTTCACTTGCTATTGCAATCCTAAAAGTGGAAATCACCAGCAGCAATGGAGGTTAATTCTGAACTAAAAGCCTATGAAACCCATCTCTTTATTTTTTTCATCAAGCATATTACCCCCTTGTGAATATATTTCTCTGCCGAAATAAATTTCTCAGGTTGGGGAAAGTCCTGTTATAGCTTTGGTTCACTAAATATCCTAGTGATGTAAGGGTCGGGACAAAACCTACAGGGGTAGAGTCATTATCATTGCATCCTACTTATGTAATAGTGTCATCTTCTGCTGATGATATTAACATTTTGCTGCAATCGAAAGACCAAAAACTTAACTAAAGATCATGAGCTAGGTAATGGCAACATATCCAGCGATCTATTAGAACTGTGTCGACATACTGAAACAATGCATCACAAATATGAAACCAAAGATTGAAATGACTGTCACCTTTGTAGCACGTCAACTAAACAAGGGCATGTCAACTGAACGAGGAAGGTTGTCGGTGATAATAGTACTAACAATATCCCTTAACCAGAACTAGGTGTGTGCACATGCATCGTCTGTATTCTTTATGCTAGTTAGCTGTTTATGCTGGTTCAGATCCTTTTTTATAACTTCACACTCTCTTTTTTGCTTGTAGCCATGGATGATGTACCTGTAAGATGATAGAATCACATTATATGTAGGTTTAAGCTCAGATAAAATTAAGAAATATTGAAAGAATTAAGCTTGATTCTACTTGACCCGATGTTTATCCTCAAATCACTATATCAAGATCAAAAATCTATACTCTCTAATTGATTTACAGTATGGCTAATGAATTTGGTTAGGTTTCACATTTTATATTGTGTACGTTAATCGTGAGCCCAAAGAAAACCTGTGCAACCCAAATTTATTTTTTGATTTGTTCACGGTAAGTCTGTAACTCTATATAATTTGATCAAGAAACAAAGTATACAATAAATTTTAACGTCCCTCTCTTTTCATAGGTAGCTACTTAAAAAGAAAAACTAACTGCACCAAAAATTTAATTTTCTGGGATAATCATTAAACAATGACTTTGATTTCCAAGCATAAACTTGCTGTAAATCAAAGTTAATATACGTGTAAAGTTTTATAAAAACTCAATGATTAACTCAAAACAGTATTTTCTTCTCTCAGGCATTTCTGCAAACAATTAATAGAGAGGTTATATTAAAAGGTTTCACTTTATCTTTTGAAACACCAACATTCTTTTAGGGTTTAGGGTTTACATATTTATTTACAATAAAATGGATATATTGACCTAGATAACTACAAAATCAAAGCTTATAACAAAATAGTTGTTTGAGAAACACTTGATTTTGAAGGAATCATAAGAAACCGTTCTAAATTTCCATCCAAATTAAAACATAGGAATGTAGAAATCACAGACCTGTAGTAAATTGGATATGAACTAAGCAATTGATGCAGTCAATTGGGATTTAGTACTTGCATAAAGTTTAGTCCGTAAGAGCTTTGAATGTTTTTGTTGAGAGATGGAGATTCAGACTGTGTCCATATTTATTATTTACGAGTCTGTGCACGTGTATCCTTCCAGAGTTACTGGTGTTAATCGGTCTGGTAAAGCACCCACAATCGGTATGCATTCATAGTACTAGTGACTAGTAGTAGAGTGACTAGTGAGGTGAAGTGAGGTGAGGCGAGGTGAGGCGAGGTTTTTCTTTACCGAATATACAATGGAAAAAGGAAAAGGACTGATTTTATTGTGCACTACACTGATGCACAAAAGTGGCCTTACTTTATTTTACGTTTACCTTACAAGGCTGCTACACCCACTGGGACAACTCCCAGAGAAGTTCCGTGAATTTTTTCAGATCAGATTGGCATTAATTTCACACGAAACGAGACCTTGGATTCCCGTTTTTAACTAGCCTTGGAATCCAAGCTCCAATAATAATAAATATTACTCCCTGCGTTTCAGGAAAAGAGTTACTATCACTTTTTCTGAAACAGAGGTAGTATTATTTTTAATAAAAAGAATTATACTCTCTCCGTTTCAGCAAAAGTGTTATTATCATTTTTTTATTTTAGTGTAAAATAGGTTAAAATAAGAAAATGATAGTAACATTTTTGCTGAAACGGTGGTAGTATTTTTTTTGATGGGCGTAAGAGTCTAAGATAAAGTGTATTGTTGTGGTGAAACTAAAGCAGCTAATCTCGGCCAATTCGTTGAGATTTTCGGTTTTGGTCCTTGACTGAGACGA
The DNA here is from genome assembly GCA_023531435.1 of Papaver californicum. Taxonomy (NCBI): domain Eukaryota; kingdom Viridiplantae; phylum Streptophyta; class Magnoliopsida; order Ranunculales; family Papaveraceae; genus Papaver; species Papaver californicum. The sequence continues at coordinate 97,015 of JAJJMC010010614.1, forward strand.
GTCTTTTAATCTCGACGAGACGAGATTTGACTGAGAAACTTACCGAGACGGCCGATATTTTACTGAGATTTGACCGAAATCTTGTCCAGACATGCTAAAACATATGAAAATCTAGTAATAAAATTAAATCCAACAAAAAAAATCATTTTTTTTGCTTTTCTTAAAAATAGTTATTGTTTCTTTATATCTAATACAAGCTTAACATATATAAAATATGTAAAATGTTTGGCATATATATTACGGATATAAAATTTAAAAACCAAGACTTCACTGAAAATCCCCCTAGATAAAGTAATCTTAGTCTTGGTCCTAGTCGAGAGCAGACCGAGACCCGAGATTGACTACATTGGGTGAAATTAACTTGTAATATAGTATGAAAGCATTATAAATACTCTATCTGTTGCATAAAACTTGAACCATTCATTTTAAAGTTTTGTTTCATAAATGTTGAGCTATTTCATCAACCAATGCAATATTTCCAAAATTACCATTTTGATTGATTATTGTTATTAAATTTTAGTATAAGATGTTGGATCTGCAATAATAAAAATACTAAAATAGAAGATGTTAACGTTAATAAAATCTCTGAATTGATTTGCACACAAAGGACAGAGCCACCTGCTCAGCAAATTGTCCTTAACACAATAATCCGCGGGTACTCCTCAAGAATGAGAGATGTTATACCCCACAGCGGAGATGTGTCCAGGATAGAACTGCCAGTTATGATTTGTATAAGCATAATACAAATCACCCTCAAACGAACTTAATATCAAGATAGATTACATAAGGGAAGTAAACAAGCAGTGCGCAAAACAAAGCAGGAAGAGTGGAAAAGAAGACATGATAGTAGCTGCTTCTGGTGTGAGTTGAAATGAAGAAATCATTTTTCTTTTATAGGCAAAAAGAAGAGAATAGCTTTAATGGTTATTGAATGAAAATCAATTCCATGCATGGAGCACGGACATAATTTTAAAACGGAATTAAAACGGGCAAAAATCATTTTCAAATTCAACCTTTAAGTCTATTCAAATTTTGTCGGGTCAGGCGCCCCCCCCACCCCCACCCACATTAAAGACAAAATTTAATTTAATTTAAAATTCTTTAAGGAATTATTTCAAAAAATGTCAAAAAGATAAGTTTTGGTTGACCCGCACTCGAACCCGGCCCCGCCCGGACGGCGGCGTGCGTGCTTCGGTTCGCACCGCGCGTGTGTGAAATGTATGGTTGCACCAACTAGCCCATAGCCTAAGTCCTCTCCCATACACAAAAGTGTGTTAACCCCTAAGGGGCCTCCCTTAGATGCAAATTTCTAAGTAATATGGAGAGGTAACATCTTTAGTTTCTCCTATGTGAGACTAAAAGTTCATTCACAAATAGTGAAAATGAGCTAGTTTCCTTAGTGACCCTTGGTCCTAAGCCCATTTTCTCCAAGACCAAGAACAAAACAATTAAGCCCATTTTTCCACTAAACAAGCCTATTTTCTCTAACATAAGAATTATGTATAATTTGATAGTCATGTTTATATTTGTTATCTCGGTGTTTTAAAATGATTTCCAACAATATTAATTTTACAAATAATTGTATCATAGTTTGAAAGTTATGTTTCTAAATTTACTCTATAAGGATATAATTGGAAAAAAAATATCTAAAAATATTCCCCTCTTTTTATTTCCTTAAAAATTATGTAAACTTAAAATAGTTCAATTTTTATAAAACGGAAAGAGTAGTATATAATGATTTTGAGACGAAAGGTATATTACATGCGTCTCCACCATTCAACATTTGAATCATTTTTGTTTCCCTTATAATCAAGGAATTAAGCTTGTGAATGTAAAACGTCTTTTTTGCTTTCGGTTTGGAGGATGACGATCCAAGAACACCAAATGAAACAGATCGGGAGGAAGCAGCATTTCAGCATGACATAACAAATCGATCAATTTGGTTCCAAAACAAATACTCTTGATTTAACAGTAGGTACCACGAAACATTTTGGTAGAAGATGGAAATGATAATTCTGATCAGAGAGATAAGAAGGAACGTTATTCTAGAACGCTCGTACATGGACTAATGGTTTATATAGAAAGGCTTTCGATATAAAATAAAATAGGATCATTAGTTAGTAAATTTAAAAAAATCTTATCCAGGATATTTTGATAATGGTTAAGTTATCCATGTTTAATTAGTAATTATTATCTAATTAACTAATAGATTAGATTAATAAAATTATGTTATATTTATTGAAACCAAATCAAATTTTTAATCGTTTTGTTTTGGTGGGAAGAAAAATTAGAAGAAAAAAAAGAAAAATTGTTGGAGAGTTTTTGAAACAATCTAGATTTTGATTCACCCAACCAAAATGAGTGATTCTAGTGACAAATTTAAGGTGGGTGAATCCTTATATAATAGAGAAACCAAATTTTACATACCCATTGATGGAGATCTAACTATGGTTGATCACTTGGATGGTAACCCAAAATGATGATGGTGAATCTCAACCAAATTGAAAAACAAACCGACAAAGTGAATAATCAATAGTCAAAGTAGTCAGATATACCTCTAACTTAGCTTATATGTCCTTTTTATTGCTCAAAATTGAATAAAGTACGTAAAAAGATAGATTTTTTTAGTTATTCAGGCCAATTTACAGTTGGATTTTCCTCTTCTAACCAATCGTAAGATAAATTTACGGTTAGGTATCGATGAACTCCTAATCATAACTGGGGAAAAATTGAGAAAACCCAATCGTAACTTTTTTACGGTTGGATTTTGGTATATCGAAACCCAACTGTAGCTCATTGTGTGCATGGGTATTTATTGCACCAGTCACGGTTAGGTTTTTAAAAAACTATCCAAATGCAAACATGGGTAAACATGTTTACGATTAGGTTCGAATGTTTCTTTCCAACCGTAATTATTTCTATAGTTTTCGTTTTATCTTTACAATTGGGTTTAGGGGAAAAACCAACCATAGGTGTTTTTACAGTTGGGTCCGAGGTTCTTCATCTAACCGTAATTTTCTGTTTTTGTGTATCTTATTGACTAATATTGTGTGATATTTTTGGTTCAGCGCATGGTTGTACCTCACCCAATGTATGATCAACCTACTGCAAACGATATTCTAACTGAAGATATTACCGATCACTATTTGAACGACTTGGTAGGTTTGTAGATATGTTGTTCATGCCTTTGAACTATTTTGCAAAGTTTTTTTCTTCTAACTTTGTGTTTTTGGACCATGTAGACATGGGGAAACAAAGACGATGCTAAGTACTAAGTTAGAGAACATGGAAAATTAAAGATGTGTATGATTATTTATAACAATCAAGTGAATGACCGCCGCTTCCAAATGGTTTGCAAGTGTAGTGGAAAGCATAAAATTCATGCGAAGAAGGGTACCGTGTATGTAGGAAAGATGAAGAGAAAGAATACTTGTTTCAATAAGAAGACTGGAAACCCTTTCAAGCTTCAATTTGAGATCAACATTGAAAGAAATTGGTTTTTGTCTAAAGTTGTATTTGGTCGTCATAACCACCTACAACCGGAGAGTTTGATAACACATCCTTATGCATGCAGCACGACTCACTGAGGGAAAAAAGATGATCATAGATTGCATGACCCAAAAACGTATGAAAACTATTGATATCCTCGGTCACTTAAAGCATAGAAACCCAAATAATGTTTCTACTTTGGAGACCATTTACAACGCAAAAGCTAAATTGAAAAGTGAGAAATGGGAAGAAAGTGACTAAATGCAACAACTAATGTATTTAGGGGAGAAGCATAATCACACCCTCTTCCATGAAAAAGATGAGGATAAACAAAGTTTATGAAGTTGGCATGATGCTCCATCAAGTGCTTCAACGGATTGCACGCACAAAACTAACAAGTATGAGCTCTGGTCTTGAACTTTCTCTGACGAACTTCAACCAAGTCCCCTTTTAATGTTGCATTTTGCTTCTAGAAAGACGAGCTCGAAGAAAGTTTCCGGCAATAAAACAAGTGAAATTATTCTACGTAGAAGGATATACTCCTAAGGTAATTATTACCGATACGAAACAAGCATTGGTGAATGCAATAGAGAAGGTTTTCCCGGATGCTCATAAACTTCTTTGCACATTTCACTTGTGGAATAATATTCAAACTAAGTGCAAGCCCATTATTCGGCCAATAAAGAAAAACAAAATTGTTTGATTAAAGAAATTACCGGTAGATCAACAACAAAAGGCTAAAGAAAAATTTGAGGAGGATGACAAGTTGGCATAACTAATTGGGCTAGTTTCCAAAGAGAGAGGGAATCTTTGACATGGTCTATCACCAAGGAAGATTATGAAGTAAATGCTCGTATGTTAGTGGAATATTGGAGAAGTTATGCAAGTGCTATGAATTATTTGTTGAACAATTGGTTGATTCCGTACAAAGAGAAGTTTGTAGTGGTGTTCACAAACCAATATAAACACTTTGACAACCAAGCTACAAGTATTGCAGAGTCATCTCACAACCGATTGAAGAGAAAGCTCCATAGTTGTGATGGTGGATTTGTTACGGTCTTCAAAGCCATGCACGATTATTTCCTCCGTGATATCGATAGAGTTAAGGAGAATTTTGAAAGAAGACGATGTAGAAAACACGTCAAATATTTAGATGATCCTTGGCTTGAGGGAATTACTTATAAGGTGTCATATTGCGCTATTGATAAGATGATCATGTACGAGATAAATCAATTTAGGTTAGGCAACTTGCGCAGAGAAGAATGTGTTTTTCCTAACATGTCAAGTTTGGGATTCATATGCCGGCATATGATGGCCAAATACTAAGATGATGTGATCCCAATTCAAGATATTGATTCGTTTTGGCAACAATTATCTTTCAATGAATGATAGACACATTTTTGTGTCTGAGTTGTCCTTAAATATCTATATTGTTAGTGCTCAATTTTGTACTTATTGTGTCATTTTATGTGTTTGTAGGTATTTTTGGGAAATAAACATTTATGGAAAAATCGGCTCAAAAAGTGATAAAAGCACTCGAGAAAAATTACTAAAGGCACCCATGAGAATTGATAAAGGCACCCCACTTGTGGATAGGGGCACCCCCTTTCAATTTCAAAAATTTGAAAAGAGGCGGGAACACATTCTTACGCGTGAGGATGTTTCAGAATTACTTTGAAAGAGATTTTTAAGGGGTTTAAAGAGTTTTAAACTCTATCAATTTGTAGTAGATATTAAACAAGACTCAAACACGTCATTCAGAAGTGTTTGTGCCGAGAAAAGAGCTCGGAAATTCGTGTTACAGTCGGAAAAGGGTTTACTCCCTGACTTGGATTTACACGAGTTTGATTCGGTTTTGGAGAGTTATTTGAGTCCTAATCTATTAAGGAATAATATGGATACTATCTAAGACCTATAAATAACAAATAGGAGGAAGAAATATCAAGGGCGGAGGCTCGAAAAAAAAAAAAACAGGAAGAAAAAAATGTTGTTGCTGCTGTAATGAAGAACAGGAAATATGCGACGATTCCTTCAACCAATCTGCAACTTTTATCTTCAGCTTTGAAACGTTAATCTTTAGATGCAACGGTTTCTTCAACCCATCAGCAACGTTTATCTTCACTTTGCAACATTTATCTTCAAGCTCCACTATAACCGTTAATCTGTAACGCCTATAAACGTTGTAGATTTCCTGTTTTTATTATTTTTAGTTTCTTTTCTTTTTCTCAAGCACTTTTGAGCCATGTACCAATCTTTTGATAGTGTTTTAAGAATGATGAGCTAAACCCAACCACTGGGACACTGGAGGAAGCCATATTTCATGAATGAATGATAACTATTTTTGATTCTTAATGACTTTTGCATTGATTTTAATTGATTTATGATTTTTCTTAATTAGTTGTGATTTTGTTTGATGGTGTATGCTGGGACTTAAGAGCTTTTGATGCGCCATGCTTGTGATTTACAGTTAATATTTAGAAATCTATTTTTGGCAAAGAAACAGAGTCAATAAAAGAGCTATAAGTGTTAAAGAATCATTGTAGAAATCGTTCAGAAGTGATTTTGGTGGAATCCTAAGTTCAAGTTCTTCCCAATATTATTAAAATATTTTACTTATTTTCTAGTTTAAATTAAAATTAGGTCTAAAATGAATCTTCATAAGTCTCAGCGAACGAACTATTTTTACCACTTTTCTGAAACGATTAATGAACCAATAGTCGAACAAGATTTTGGTATAGTATTTTCCAAATCTCTAGCTAAGAAATATTCTATATTAAACCGGGCACAAAGGAAAATATGTTTATATAAGTTGAGCAGCTTCGTATTTCTACACACTAGGTACGATGTCAAGGAACCAACCAATGGGAAGAGAAAGGGTAGGTCTCATACGAAAGAAAAGAGGCGTATAGTACGAAAAAAAACGAGGGAATTGTTGGAAGAATCAAAGAAAAGATAACCTTCGGGTTTTGAGCATTTACAAAAGTCTTATGAAGCGGAGGATGAGAAGGAGGAGGATGTTCAAGGTAGAAAAAAACGAAGAAGAAGTGAAACGGGACAAGGAAGACCAAGTCGTCAAGATGTTAAAGGAAAAGGTCCCGAGCTTGTCTCTCAAGAAAGTTCAGCAATCAAAGTTGGTATTAAGGGAAAAGATATAATTTTTAGGTCCAAACAAAATTCGAGAAGCATAGTTGAGGTGAAGCCAAAGGAACTGGTGGTTGAAGAGCTGCAAATGACTCCATCAAGTGGTAAGAAAGAGAAATTTTGTATAGTAAAAGGATTGATGCAAGTGATAAGTGCAGAATATACATTTTAAGTATCATTTCCTTATTTTTATTTGCTAGATTTTGTGTGAATTATCGTGTTTTATTATTACTTTTCTAGTTTGTGCGTTTTATTAGGTTACGTCTCTGAAACAAGCGAAATGGAGCTTTACAAGAGAAGAATTTCCAAAGACCCAGTAGAGCTCAGTCCATTCCAGGATTTGATTACGAATCCAATGGCGAAAGAACGAAGTCATTCCGACTTCGTATGAGAAAGTTACGAGCGAAACAAGAATTAAGGGCAAATTGGTCATTTACTAGGAGATTACTATTTACAACCCTTTACACGTTATGGGACGACTTGAATTCAAATATGGATAGAGCACCTGCTCATTTTCTCAGGGCTGCCAATAGTTTAAATTTGGCTTAAGGCGCCAAAATTATTTCTTTCTTGCGAGGGGGATTTGGGCTGTTACGTAAAGTTGATGGAGCTCGAGCATGGAGCGATGGTTGGGTCTGTGTACGGCTGTGATTGATCATGGTGCTGTGATGATGATCACAACAACGTAAAGGCAGAGAAGGTGATGATGTGTGTGAGTGTCGACGCGGTGAGGTGTTTGGTGGTTGGATAAGTTGATGCTACTGATTTAATGATGATGAGATGTTAACTGTGATGTTTAATGGAAATTGGTACTGGGAGAATGGTGTTCGAAAATTGATGGAACTCGAGCTATGGAAGTAGAGAGTTATTGGAGGAGGCAGTAATGATGGATGCTGGCTGTTACTCGTGGTGGAACTCGAGGAGATGGACCTGTTGTGAACTCGAATACAAGATTCTCTTCACGATGACAATCCCATGAGCAGTGAATGGTGGCTACGATGGAGTCTGTGATGCTGCTGCCACCATTTGGAGAGTAGAAGAAGGCAACGAGATACAGAGAGGAACTAGATGGCTGTGATGGTTGTTGGGTTCTTGGAAGTGGTCGTTGTTCTTGGAGGAGTAATGTGGCAGAGACGTTGCTGGACGTGATGGTAGTGAGATGGTGATGGGATTATTGCTTGTAAATCGGTGGTGTGAAGTAGCAGAGACGTTGTTGACTGATGGGTAAGAGTTGAGCTGGTGGTTTGAGGTTGTTCATGGTGATCATGGTTGTAAGAAGAACTCGAGTGAGAAGATGGAGTCTGGACGAGTTTGAGAAAGCAAGGTTGAGAGAGGAGAACAGGGAAGACTCGAGC